>ML807558.1:37584-53950 GCA_009831015.1 Picea engelmannii
AGAGAGAGAGAGAGAGAGAGAACTATATATATGTGTGTATATAGGTTTTCAATTTAAAAACAAACATTTATGGCATAGATCTCTCTATAATGTCAACATAACTACTATGACAAACGAAGAGAAACATATATGATAATAACACAATATATAAAACGAGTTTGTATAGAATGTTAAGAATGACAAAGAATGGATCCAACATATATCTAGCTATAATGCCAATATATGTATTACATAAAAAGAAAAATATATGCAGGTTCAATTAAAAAACAAACCAAGCAAAAAATATTGCTCTATAACACCATCATGAGTCATGACGGGCGTGACATGAACAAACACCATTTAAGGGTTCTGAGATAAAATAAAATGTTGTTTGAATCTCAAAAAATATTCAGAGATTCCTGAACTTGGGTGGAACCAAACAATATTTGAAAGATTTCAAATTTTCATTTAACAATTGAACGTAACAACCATGACATGCATTATCACATAAAAATATCCCAATGACTAGTGCTTGCAAGCTTCCCCGCATAAGTCCCTGATGCAGTGCCAACAGAGTGCCACGATGATGAACGTCGGGTGGTAGGCTTAGATAGCACCCATTGCAAATGAGATTTATCCTCATTACCACACGTGATAAAAATAGGTATAAAGATAAAAACTTATATGTAAGTATGATGTTTCAAGTGCTATCAATAACCTTCCTCCTTCACAAATTGCATTGAAACCTCACATGAAATAATGATGCTAATTGATCCAATAAAAAACATCAAAGAGAAGAACTTGTCAAGTAACCTTCCCACAAAAAAAAATTGAAAAAAATAACACATCTCAATAACCCAAAAGCAAAAGAGCAAATCATAAAAAAGAAAAAACTTGTCAAATGAAACTTCCCACACGAGAGAATTGAAGGAGATATCACATCCCAGTAACCCAAAAGCACAAGAGAACCCAAAAAAACACTAAATTGAAAGAAATACATAAAAGCAATAACACATGCAAATAATAAAAAATGATTAAAAAATAAATTCAAGTAATCTAACAATATTGAGCCACAAATTTTAAACGTGTAAGAAATGACATTTAAAACTTTTATCTTATCTTAAAAAATCAACTTATATAATTTTTTAATAATAATTTCTATATTTTTGAAAGTTATTGAATTTACCAAACATTGCATTCAAAGAATTCCGAGCTCCCAAGGTGATACAAGCACTTTGACATTGAGAATCAAACGTGGGTCAACTCATGTAAAATACTAAAACGTGTAGAGTGTTATTCAAAGGAGATGTGGTTGATTATGATGGAAATAGTTTGTCTAATGTGGCCCATTGCTTTTAAATAATATTATTATTTTGGTGCCGTGTTTAATATTTTTTCATTAATTTTTTTAAGGTTGACGTGTAAGTTCTTGGATAAATGTGGTTTATAGGTTGAACATGTTTAGTATCTATAAAATATCAAGACAAATGACGTGGTGGACGACGTAGGGCCAAACCTTTTTCGGGATTAAACCAAAAATGAGCATTTAGGGTAAAGAAAAATTGTTTACCACGTGGGTTAATGAGTTAGCATGTTTGGTGTTAAGGGATAGTAGGTTATAGATTATGGGTCAATCAATTAGAGTTTAGTGGGTTATTAGGTTAGCAATGGTTAGGGTTAGAGGTTGGTGGGTTAATGGGTTAGGGTTTAGCAATTAGTTGTTATTTAAGGGTTTAGTAGGTTGGTGGTTAGACATTAAAGTCTTAATGTGTTACGGGTTATTGTATTGTAGGTTAGATTTGTTAGGAGGTTACTAGTTGGGGGTTATGGGTTATGGGTTATAGAGGTATATGGTTTGTGGTTATTAATGTGTGGTTATGGGTTAGGGGGGGTTAATTATTTAAGGTGTTAGTGGGTTAGAGTGCCACAAATTTAGTGTGTTAGTGAGTGAGTGAGCTAGTAGTTAGTGGGTTAGGTTTTAATGGTTATTGGTCTGGTAGGTTAGTGGGTTAGTGGCTTAATGATTAAGGTTCAATGAATTAATCTAGTAGTGTATTTATGATTTAGCTCATAATTTTGTCTTGTGGAAACTAAGTTAGGTATTATGTATTAGAGGGCATAAATGGGTTATTCATGGTCAGTGTGTCAATGGTTAGGGGTTAGTGCTTAGTGGTTTAGGTGTTATTGACTAGTGGCACAAAGGTTAGTAAGTTAGGGGTCAAAGTGGTTAAGGAGTTGAGGGTTAATGAACTAAGGATTAGTGGGTTAGGGATGAGATTGGTCAAGCATTATAGGTTAATGGTTTGGAGTTATAGGGGTTAGTGAGTTAATGGTTAGGGGTTAGTGGGTTAGGTTTTAGGGGTCAATGGTTAGTGAGATAGGGGTTAGAACATTAAGGGATAACAAGTTAGGGGTTATCGTGAAGAAGATGCACTATGCACCCTCTTTTATGAAACTATGCACACATTGAACCTTAATGCTCCAAAATGTTGGTCTACTATACATAAAATGCTCAAATAAACATTCACCGCTAGAATGCATACTAGAAGAAAGAACACACACACACATATTTTAGGAAAATAGATTATTCATTCTCACTAAAATCAATAGCATTTATAATACATGCATCTATACAACTAAGCTCTTTTGATCACATCTACTTAATCCTATGTTAATCTCTTGTAGTCTATAGTATTCTCTTATAAAATCATTCGATTTGTCAATTACTTTACAAAGGGCCTCTTCTTTTTCCTTTGTCTTATTCTTTCTTGACTTTGTCTCTTTATCCTTGTTTAATTTGACTCCAAAACCTTGTTATTATTCTTCAACAATTATATTCTTAACATCCCTTATTTTTGCAAAGGACCTTATATTAGTAGGCAATTCAATATCCTTTTGAATAATATTATTTAAACTCCATTATCACCACATACAATTATCATATACGTGATTATGTCATAAATTATCCTTCTTTAATGGTTCTATAAATGACTATCCAATGCCCTTGCACATCCCTTTCTTATGCATCACTTTATCTTCAATGTGTACCTTCATGTGTGATACCATTCATCTTCCATGCATTTCACAACTTCATTCCTACTACCTATATCTTGATCTCACTTGTTTCATGTGCATTGTGTTTTTGTGCCTTGCTCCTTTTGTTTCTTTCTTGCTTTTTATAGAACCTACACTACTCTTTCACCTACATATGCCTTTTTTCTACACACTTGTGTGTATACCTTCCTTTATGTAGGGATGTACTATTAATTTTATGCATGATGCTCCTACATTCTCTCGGGAATAAACATTCACGCTGTCTTATAACTCATACTACCATATTTCTCTCAAAGAAGGTCCTTTCTCCTTTTTAGGACCCAATTCAATTAATAGGGCCTTAAAGGGTGAGAAGCCCTATCCTTCCAAAGACCTTGCTTGACTATTAGGTAGGTGGGTATTTTCTTGTCTTTTTTTGGATTCTTTATTGGTCATTTTAGGACTTGATAAGGACCTTACTTGATTCTTAGATTCTTCCATTTACCTCTTAAGGGATCCATATTTATTCCCCTCGAATATTATTAGAGTCTTTCGTTTACCTCTTCGGGACCTAACTCGATCTTTAGATTGTTTCTCAACATCTAAATGTAATTTCACCTTCCAAATTTTTAATACCCCTCTTTCTAAATTCAAGTAATCTCTTATATAGCCATTCCTTTCCACTTCACCAAGTAATACTTGTATGTTGTAACACTTGTTCTAAAAACATTCTCATTTAATTTCACCAATTTATTTAGCCTTCTTCCTAAACTTTTGGTTGTGCAAATCAAAATCTGTATTTATCTATATTGCATCATGACCTTGTGACTGTTTTGTACTCATATAGATGTGACATATTGAATATTGGTGAAATATCAAACTCCTCAATTGATCCCAACTCAAATGCGAGCTCACTAAACTTCCTTGGTATTCCACATGGGCCTATCATTTGCATAATCAATTTATTATATGTGCCTTTGGGATAACACTCCTTCCTTAGATGTATCAACACACCATCTCCAAATATTAAATATTTGTACCTCCTATGCACATATATTCTCTCCTCATATTACTCACTTCTCAACTTCATCATATTCTCTTCCTACGCATACACTTCATTTCTATGTTCTACAAATGTTTTAACATCATCACTCCTTTTCATCTCCATAGAAAAATCAACAACTTATCGTGGGTTATATCCATATAAAATCTAAAACAATGATCTCACAGTCAACCAATTCACATAACTATTCTATGCAACTTCTTCCTACATTAGATTTAAATCTCAATGTCTTAGAATAATCCTATCTAAACACCTCAACAAACTTCCCAAACTTCTATTAAATAATTTTGTCTAGACATTAGTTTGTAGGTGATATGTTGAACCATACACTATAACTTTATACATAGCTTCATCCACAAATTTCTCCAAAAAAATACTAAAGAACCTTGTATCTTAGTCTAATATAATGGTGTTCAACAACTTACTCATGCAAATGAATCACTTCCTTGAAGAAAACCTCCCCACAATAAGTTGCATCACTATCCTTCTTGCAAGGAAGAAAACATGCCATCTTCAAAAACTTGTCAACAACAAACATAAACTATCAAACCCTTGTTATGTTATGGAAAGATCTAATACAAAATCCACTGAAAACTACTTCCAAGGCATATTTAGTGTTGGAAATGGAATGAACAATCCTATATTCTAACTTGTAGCCTTCTACACTCTACATTTCTACAAACTTGATTACTTATCCACTCAAACTTGGCCAATAATATTACTTCTTTGACAAATTAACTATCTTATTTCTCAAAAATCAACCCTATCATTCAATGCACATATCTCTAATCAAAGAATCATGCATTGAGTCTTCAGTAATGCACAATTGCTCCCTTTGAACAATTAAACATCTTATACAAAATACTCTAACTTTGCACTTCTATTCTAAAACACTAGATTTCTGCATTGCTTCCATATCTATGTAAAATTGTTATTATACATTTACATTTCCTTATCTATGCAAACCCAAATATCTCATTCTTCATCATCGATGACATCAATGCTCTCTTCCTCAATGCATCAACAACTCTATTCTCTCTTGTGGGAATATGCTTCAACACAAATGTATATCATTAATGGTACTCTATCCACACCATATGCTTTTGACTTAAAATATGTTAAATATTGATGAACATTAGTGCTTGATGATCTATGATCTATGTACAATTTTTTTTTTTTTGGTAATAAGTAATATCTACAATACTTTAGTTCTTATATTATCACATAAAAATCGAATTCATGTGTCGAGTACTTCTCTCATGTTGTTAGGGTATTTAGACACTTAGGAGTTAGTTAAGATCCATTTGGTCTAATGTATTTCTAGGTAAAAGTGTGTTTCTTTAGTATGCATTTGTAGTTATGAGATGCCCTTGGTTCTTTGTGTTGTTCTTCTAGAGCAGGAGATGAGGTTGAAGGTTTTTCTCATCCACACCTGTGGTTTTGGTCTTTTCTTCATTTTTCCCATTATCCCTTTCATGTTCTATATATTTGTCCTCTCTACTGTATCAATGAGAAAAAAATCGACCTATTTTGTTGCAACATTAGCTAGACCTCTGCTAGATTCTTTATCCCGTTTTGCCACTACTTCCAAGTCTATTGTTTGTGCATCATCTCTTATTGGGGGGGTTTCAACAATGTGTGATTCTTCATGTTGTTGTTCTAAACCTTGATACATGATTGTTTGTTGTTGGTCAATAGAATCAATACTTAAGATTTCCGTCTCTTTTACGATTTCAAAATCATTGCTTTCAAGTTCCACAACTTTTGTATTCTCTGTTACTTCATTAGTAGTTGAAATATCCATCTATGGCAGGAGTTGAGTTGCATTCTTCATGTGCTTCTTCTACTATCATTTTTTGTTTTTCTCCCATTGCATCATCCTTTGCGTAAAAGGTCTCATCAAGTTCGATGTTGTATATATGGCCTAAGCTATGTTTGCTCCATAACAATTATCTTTCAAAAATAGAGATGAATCACTTTGGTGTTTATCAACATCTGTGCTTTCATGCTCTTTTTCTCTTTTAACATCCTTCCATTTAAATTCCATAATTTTTGCATCTTCTCCTAATATGTTTGTAGTTATAATATCTTCCTTGTTTATTGCATTTATGGATGAAGTTATGCAAGTTTATACTTGATGGCACTTTGTGTGTGTTGTTGTATGTGTTTCATTTATAGTGGCAAGGCTCTCAACAATTTCTATCAATCCATTAAAATCTAGAGGTGGATCTATTTTCTGAGCTTGTTCTTGATCTATAACTGGAGGACAGTGTGACTGTTCCTTGTTGACACATAGACTTGCTGGTTCTTGTGCATTTTCTACATTGGTACTTTCAAATTCCTTGGATTCACCCTTTTCTACTCCATATATAGTTATAGCATCTTCCTTTTTTTTTTTTGAGTTGTTGATGTATGCGACTGGTCATGCAATTCTTCTGAAGGTATCACTAGGCCTGCTTCCCAAGAATTTTCCTTCCTATGAACAGTCTCTAGAATTTCATTTGTTGCATTGATTTCTGAACATGTATGTGGATCTTCATGTTCTTTTAAAGCTAGCGACAAGGTTGATTATTGCTCATCATTTGTGCTCTTTGTCCTTTTTGCATTTTTGTCATTATTCCTTTCATGTTCCAAACCTTCAACTTCTCTTGTTGAATTAATGAGTAGAACATCTTCCTCATCTCTCGCATTTGCATCTGGAGCTCTATTGGATTCTTTGTATTTTTTCATATGTTATTGTTGGAAGGTCTATTGTTTTTTCCTCATTATATGTTGGGAACATCCCCTCAATGTCTGTTACTAGAATAATAACTTGACTTTTGTGTGATTCTTATGTTTGGTATACCAAAGATGGATATGAGAGTATTTCATGTTGGTCAATGCTTTTGCTTTCTGCCTCTTTTAGATATTGAACACCTATTATATGTATTCCATTAGGCTCTCAACAACTTCTATTACTCCATCAATATCTAGAGTTGGATCTACTTGTTGACCTTGTTCCTCTTCGTGACAGTCTTCCATAGCTGGAGAAAGGACTGTTTCTTGTTGGCCAATGCTTCTAATTTTTGTCATTATAGAATTTTCAACGTGACTACTTTCAGGTACCCCAATTATTGCATCATGTTTTAATGGATAAGTATTTAGGACATCTAGTTCCATTTTTTCATCAATGGCAAGATCTGTAATGATTGTTTTTGTGACTCTTCCAATGGTATAGTTTGTTCTGCTAGATTGCATGGTCCTTTGTTGGAAAATTATCAACAACTTCTTGTGCTGCATTGGGGGTTAGAGCCATGCCTGGTTCTCCACATAATTTTATATAATATAAGTCCCTTTGTTCATCAATATTTTTTTTATATGAAAATCTATATTCTCAATATCATTGCATCCAATATTGATAAGTCTTACACCCTTGATTGTTGTGCCATTGTCTCCATATTCCTCATTTGTTGCATTTTCATATTGATCTATATGAGATTATTCATCACATTTTTTTTGTTTCTGCAGTTGACTATGTTGTCTCTTTGTTATCTGTTGTGGGAAGGTTAGGAGAAATATTTGTTGTTGGAGTTGTTTCTGATCTCCCACTTTTTTTTCAGTCAAATCTGGAAAAGAGACCAGTGGTTTCTCATTTGCATTTGTGCTTTTTGGCTCTTGTGCATATTTTACATTGGTGCTTTCATGTTCCATAGTTTCCTTTTCTTTTACAACACTGTAAGTCATGGTAGCTAACTATGTTTTTTCCTAATTGTTGGAGTTATTTCTGGCACTTTGGCCAGTCCTTGTATGGATGCTACTGCATCTCTTTCCTATGCAATGTCTTTAGTAGAGAGGTTACCAAATTCTTCAGGTGTTGCAAAGGTAGATGTAGATCTATGTGATTCGACTCTAGTAGCAAAGGCCTTGGCAAGATATTTTGCTTCCTTAGAAGGAGTTGCAGCTGAATATAGTGGTTCTTGTTTTCTCTCTTTAAGTGATTTCTCACATATAGGTTTTCTTTCTGTAAATGATCTGGATGTCAATTGTCTTGCATAATTCTTCACAAATTTAGATTCGTGAAGAGGGTTGGTTTCTTATTTAAGAATATGGGAATCTATCAAAAATTTTACAAACTTTTCAAGAGCATCATGATAATCATCTAGAAATCTTCCTGGATGTGCATTCATTTGTATATCTTTTGAAGTTGCATATTATTCAGAAGATTCAAAAGTTGCAGAAGTATGTACTTTCCCATTTGTGATTCTATTTTCATGGTCTGTTGAACTTTTGGCACTGAGTGCCTATGGACTCACTAACAATTTTGTAAGAGAGCTACCTTTCAAATATAATAAATTGAGGATGAAATTATTATTCTATCCCATAGAGAATGATGTAGTCCCCCTTTAAGTCATACTTTGGTTGAGGCCTCTTCCTAGTATTGGAAATCCACCTCAACAATTTGCCTTGGTTTCATATAGAAAATTCAACAAGCTGGGAATTGAACAGAGAACCTGCTTCCAGCTAATGGGTTGTGCTACCACTGAGCTATATGCCCTTTTTCTCATGATTGACACCCATAGTGGTTCAATACCAAGGTGTAGATTGTTATCTCCAACAATTTCCTTTGATGACAAATATTGTTATTAGGACTTGATACATTTTCAACCTCAAATCACTTCTCATTGCTTTTCTTTCCATTTTCCACTTTTATAAGTTGTGTTGCCAACAGAAGACAAAATCCCAGATCAATAAATTTCTGAGATATTTTTTTTAGTTGCCACAAAAGCAATAGAGAACATATTTATTCATTTTCACGTCTTTCACTATTTTAATATATCACTAAGATCTTAATGAATATGTAACTTTCAAAGTACCTTGCTATTTATCTTAAGGTACATATGATGCTTCTAATCAATAAATCAGAGTTGCTTATGTGCATTACCTTATCGTAAGCTCATGCCTTCAATGGCCTTGAGCCCATCATGATCCACCCCGATGTTAATTATATCACTCCAATATAAAAAGAACCAAATTCATTATATTAGTTAAATTGTAAAAGAAAAAAAATCCAAACAAATTTGTGTTTGCATGTATTGATTTTGGTTGAGCTATTCAATGCTCAGGCTTCTTGTTTTCTTTCTTTATTTTAGAATTTGGGATTCTAATTAGAGGAGTTTGTTGACATTTAGGTTGGGTCTTTCTCTATTGTAATCTTGGTTCGTGGAACTATATTAGTGAGGCATAAGAAGGATCTTGATACACATATGGGTGGATATACAATGGAAATTAACACATCTGTTGGAATCTTGATGTTTTTATGAAAAAATTCTCATCAAGTAACATAGCAAGCTATACAAAACTAATGAAATCCTTCTCTGCCCATTTTCCTTAGTCCTAAAAATTAAAAAACATGTCTGGAAAAGCTTAAACAATGTTTTTTCAACATGTTTTGAGTTGGAAAATGTAACATACCCAAATTTAAGTATAAATTTTTTTTCTTAAGTTAAGAGTTATGGATATGTTCTTTGTCAATTCTTATCTTAACAGTATCTAAGCAAATACATTCTTTAAAGATGAGCTATATAATTATCAAAACTTATTATTATTCCTTTTTAATCCACTAAAGTATTGCTACAATATAAACTTTGTCTTATCAAATAAAAGGATTTTCTTTTAAATTTATAATAGGGGTCCAACCTTCATTCCTTTTGAAAAAACACTCAAACCTACTAACCCTTGAAAAAAATCCTCATGACTTTGTTTATGGGTTTAGATCAAGGATGGAGGTTATTAAAAGAGTTTTATACATGAACACTAAGACCTGTAAACTATAGTAAGTGGCATCATCAACCAACCTAGAGTTTTTGGTGAAATTTAATTTATTCATTAAATTCGTTCCTTGACAGTTGGTCACTGACTTTTGAGGGAAAGGGACGTGTTATAGTTTTCATTAATAATTCAATATGTACGGCCTATTCCATCCATCCACTATCCAATACCATGGCTTTATATAGAGAGCATCACATGGATTCGAGTATAAGCATTTGTATACCAAATTTGTTGAGGGGCTCAAGACCTGTCCTCGATGGAACGAGAAGTATCTGTAGTAAACTCTCCCTATTCACTTTGTCATTTATTTTTCCAGATTGATTTTATGTCACTGTTGTATCACAAAAGAAGTCTATGGTTAAAAAAAATGGTGGAAAGCTTCGTAAGAACCAGGGTGTCGGCCCTATTATGCATCTTTTTGTTCGAACTAGTTCTTACAGGTAAGGAATCTGACATTACCATAAAGACTTGTTTCAATATTTTAGCAAGAAGCAAAGTAGATGAGTGTTTAACTGTGTTATGGCCAGTCGCCACTGTCCTCTTATTTCTTTGATAAGGGTAACAATTATTTGTAATTAAATATTTATATTTATATTGCTTTTCTAAAGCATGATGTTTAAGATATTTCATATTGTTATGGTATGTAAGAATATATATACAATTATCCTGAAATGCCTCCTTTTACTCAAATTTGTATTTTGTAAGTATTGTATCTTAGAAAAACAATCATAACTTAATAAACTTAGAAACATCTAACAAAAGGTAGGAGAAGACTTCGTTTTAGATTCCACAATGAATATCTTCTATAAATCATTGATTTCTGTGGTGATACAGAAACTCATTAAAACAATGAGAATGTATCTAGTAAAAAATATCTTTCTGTAACAAAACCCTTAAATAAGTAAATAGGGTTATCATTTTCCAGGGCATTGTTGTAGCTTAACTCTATTAATTTGTATTGATATATAGTTTATTTCCTACAGTTTTGATTATGTAGTTTCCTTTTGTTTGCCTGCATTTTCTCATGGTCTACTTTGTAAATTTTGTAACTTCAATAATAATTACAGAGAACTCTTGTTCTCACATTCCTATAGAATGGTCAAAGTATTCATTCTTTTTTTATGCATAGAATTTTTAAATAATTCCATGGTTGTATGGTACTTAGAAAATATACTATTGTATATGGTAAATTCCAGAGTGATAAGACTTTGAATAATAATGCATAATTACTTAAAATTTACCTTTATGGGTCATAAAGTGACTATTTAGCTTATGTAACATGCATCCATCTATACCAATCCAATCCTGTAGCATACACATAAATATAATTTATGTAGCTACATGCAAACCATTAATCCCAATAAAACAATAAGATACATCTATATAGGTCAGATTCTGTAGCATAAATATAATTTTCTATAGCTACCTGCAGATCATTAATCCCAACAGAAACAATACGATACATCTATATAGATCAGATTATGTAGCGATAAGCAGTTCAATATCCATAGAAATGAAAAAGAGTCTAATGAATAAACATATTTGTAACAATGATGTTGGAAAACAAATGGAATAGCCATGTTCCACCCAATCGTAGATACAAAACAACCAAGGTTACTTGTCCTAATCACCCCCTAGCCTGACCAGGACTCCATAAGGGAAAATTGAGCTTCACTCCTTAGCCACTGTCTTTCTGTATAGTTCATAAAATCATTTACTTAACACCACTTGTGCTCACACAACAAATAAGTATATACACATCATACTAAGAAACGTCATGCCTCACACATATGTTGTATATATCTCATTTCTCATTTCCTATGAATTTTCCATCCATTTCCCTCCTTGGGAAATTTGCAGCTTTACAAATCCTTGATTTTTAGGGGCTTCCAGTGATAGAAATCAACTTCTGACACTTGTAAAAATCAGCTCTGAGTTAACTCAAACATGTTCCCCGCTCATGGAGTCATAGTCAACTACTTTTAACCTAGTTGTTCCACCTATTTTCCGACATTTGATTTATTAAAATATTTGTATCATACATATGTCCATCAAAAGAGGACAATTGGAAAGTCAAACTACTGCTCAACAATCATAAAAATAATAATTACATGCCTTCATAATTTCAAATACGAATTTCCATAAATGGAAATTTATTTTCAAAGAAATAACATTAAAATAATTTTTTTTTAATATTTGAGGATGTCACATCCTCTCCCCCTTAAGTATAACATTATCCTCAGTGTTAGTATTTTCCTCAATTCATCACTTGGAACAAGTTTGGATTATATTTCATCATTTATTCTTTCACCTCCCAAGTAGCCTCCTCGGGGATAAAGTAATTCCATTGCACTTTTAACTGGGCAATGACTCTGTTCCGAAGTAATGTTTCTTTCTTGTCCATAATGCATAGAGGTTTCACTTGGAACTTGCCTTTTGGTTCCACCTGCACCTTGTTCCAATCAATGATGTGAGTAGGATCATGAATATATCTTTTTAATACTGAAACATGAAAAACATTATGAACTTTTAAATTTGCAGGGAGTGCTAGTTGGTATGCCAGTGGTCTGTGTTCGACAACACAAATATTCCAACAGAGGACGAACACATTTAGTAACCACTCACATAACTAGATCAAATATCAACACACCGATGTTTTCATGTGGTAAAACCCCTATGGGGAAACATCCATGGCCCCAGCCAACGCGGCCACTTGGAGCAGTTTATTAATGAAAAAGAAAAATATTACAGAGAGATTTTACAAAGGAGTTTCTTACAATCGATCATCGACAAATGACCCTCCATGCTCTTTAAATAGATATCATGGACCAATCGGGTGTTAGACCACAGATCAATGGTCGTTAAGATCGAGGAGAGTATGAACCTTTAGATCACTCTATGTTGGGAACATATTGTGACCGTCGAATTTCCTAACTACAAATGCATACTAAAGAAACACATTAAGAAACACACTTTTACCTAACGACACATTAGACCAAGTAGATCTTAACTAACTCCTAAGTGTCTAAATATCCTAACATCACCCCTTAAGAACAACTTGGGATAGGATTGGTGGATTTACAATGTTGACACAATAGGATAAGGAAGGAGGCATTAGAGCATATCCCCCCTTAATGACAACTTCATGAACTCCTAACATAGATCGAAGTTTGGAAAACTTCGCTTCTGTAAGAGACTTTGTGAAAATGTCTACAACTTGATCTTCTGTAGGGTAAAAGAGCACTTCAATAATTTGATCATGAATGAGTTTTCTGATGAAGTGCATGTGTAGCTCGATGTGCTTGTTGTGTTGATGTTGAACTGGGTCTTTGGTGAGCTTGATGGAACTTTGATTGTTGCACCAAAGGCTGGTTGGATGTTGTTGCTCGAATCTAAACTCTGAAAGGATCTGTCGAATCCATAAGGCTTCATGACTTGCATTTATCGTTGCTTGGTACTCTACTTCTGCTGAAGAAAGTGCAATATCCTGTTGTTTCTTACAGGACCAAGTGACGGGTCCTGAACCAAGGCTGAAAACATAACCTGCAGTAGACTTTCGATCATCAGGGTCATCAACCCAATCTGAATAAGTGAAACCAACCAATAAAGGAGTCCCCCCTTAACTATAATGTATCTCGAACTGATCTGTACCACAGACATATCAAAGTATCCTTTTAGCTGCTTTGCATATACCGGGCATACAAGACCAACATCAAAGGAAAGATCAGGACAAGTATGAGTCAAGTATAAGAGGCTGCCAACTAACTGATGGTACAAGGTGGCATCAAATTCAAGAGAAGTATAGGTCGCAATAAGCTTGACTCCAGACTGGAAGGGAGAAGGGGTTAATTTACAATAATCCATGTGAAAGCGACGAAGAAGGTCACAAGCATACTTAGACTAGGAAAGAAAAATTCCTTCACTGGTTTGCAAAACTTGGAGGCCAAGGAAATAGTGCAAAAAACCTAAGTCCATCATTTCAAATTTCTTCTTAAGGCTAGTTTTCACATGGTTTAAAAGTTTTGAGTCACTACCAGTAAGGATAAGGTCATCAACATAAAGGACAAGGATTATGAGATGGATTCTTACTTTCTTGGTATAGACATTAGGATCAGAATGGCATCTAGAGAATCCGGTGTCAATAAGAAAGTTGTCCATTTTGGCATACCAAGCTCGGAGAGCTTGCTTAAGACCATAAATATATTTCTTAAGGCGAAAAACAAGGCTAGAGCCATTATGGACATAGACAAGAGGTTATTCCATGTAGATTTCTTATTTCAAATCGCCATGCAAGAAAGAAGATTTAACATCCATCTAATGGACCTCCCATTTATGTGAGGCAACAAGGGAAAGAAGAAGGTGGATGGAATTCATTTTGGCTACAAGGGAAAAAGTTTCATTATAGTCAATTCCTTCAACTTGGAAAAATCCTTTGGCAACTAACCGAGCCTTGTGTCTTTCAACACTTCCATCTAATGCATACTTAGTTATGTAAACCCATTTACATATGACAAGTTTTCTTCCTTTTGGAAGAGGTACAAGATCCCAAATATCATTTTCCATTAAAGAACGATACACTTCATTCATTGTTGTATCCCAATCTGGATGACTTGAAGCTTCTGCAAATGTCTCTGGATCATGAGTTTCTGAAACTTGAGCCAAAAGAGAAGAGGCTCGCTGGAACTGTGAACGTGTCCGATGTTGATCTGAAGGATCATCGACAAGATCACCAACTGCTTCTCGTGTTGAATGAACCCATCTAGGAAGTTGTGGAGCTGGTGTTGGTTCAGGTTCAAAGGACTCATCTGGAGGAAGGTGAGCAGGCGGAGGTGTATTTTCATCCTCATTGTCATCATCTGAAGAAGAAACCATAATAGGAACAAAAGAAGGCACAAACGCCGAAGATGGATCATAGGCCGAAGAAGGCACAATCACCGAATTAGGCTCGCATGCCAAGAGATTTTCATCTAATTTAACTCATCTTCTAATAATAATTTCATTACAATGTGGTTGAAGAAGTCTATAACCTTTGACATCTTCAGAATAACCAACAAATATACACTTCTCACTTTTAGGCTACATTGCTTTCCTTTTCTCATCAGAAATGTGAGCTCATGCTATACTACAAAATACACAGAAGTGACTTACATCCGGTTTAATTTTAGTCCAAGCTTCTTCCGGTGTTACATTTTTAAGAGCCTTTGTGGGAGTGTGATTTACTATGTAATTTTCACAATTGATTTCTTTTGCCCAATACTTTAGACTTTATCCCTTAGATTGGATCATACAATTATCCATTTCTTTTAATGTGCAGTTCTTTATCTCAACAACGCCATTTTGTTGTGGTGTATATGGAAAAGTGTGTTGCATTTGGATGCCCTATGTTGATCCGGATTTTATGAGTAGAACGAAATTAATACCGATTATTAGCAGGTGCTTAACACAAAAATAACAGAGATACAATAAAATTGGTTTTCTATTAAATAACGAAATAAGCTGAAACTGTAAAATGCAGCGGAAACAAGCTTGTTGGAATGTTGGCAGCTTATCTCTGAGAAGAGATGTGACGGCAGCGTGAATTCGCAAGAAGATGATTACAATGAGGCTCTGAAGGCCTTTTTACAATAAACAGGAATGCCAAAAGTCCTAGACATCCAAAAACCTAACCCTAGGAGATGAAGTGCCAAAAGTCATGTGGGCCCCGTTTGGGTAAGTGAGTACATCAACTTCCCGGGGTCGTAACTTTTGCATACGATCTCCGTTTTAGGCATATAATACCTCATTGGAAAGATCTATCCGAGGAATACAACATTTGAACAAAATTTCATGATGAAATTTTGTTGCCGCAACATACCCCAAAAAACATTGTTTAGGGCCTCAAAATGGCTCCAGAAGTTCAGGACCCGAAAAACTGCTAAAAATAGTAAATTGCCAAAAATGTCAGAAAACTGTTTTGAGCCAGTTGGAAAAGGTGGGTGGCCACCGATATCCATATGGAACACACAAATCACTGTGAACAAGCTGCAAAGGGACCAAGGCGTGCCAAGAGGCACGTTTGTCAAAACTGTCTTGATGATGTTTGCCAAGAACACAACCGACACATACACCATCTCTGCATGAAACAAGAGGAAGACCAATCACCATATGTTGATTACATGGTTGTTGCAATGAGTGATAGTTTAGATGACCAAACCACTCATGCCAATTTTTTCTCAAGTCATTGCTATGAGCAACAAAAACTAATGAAAAAGATGATGACCCAAAGTTGTCAAATTTGTGCAACATGGTAATATCATCAACAATTCTAGTTGCAAGAATATGCTTATAATCTTTTAGATATTTGATTACAACTTGGTGAGGTGAAAACTCTACGGTTTTACCTTCACCTGAATGAGTGATTTGATATACTGATAGAAGGTTACAAGAAAGACTTGGAACACATAATACATCATTGAAATGACCATTATCTACTTGAACTGTTCC
>ML807558.1:54000-66015 GCA_009831015.1 Picea engelmannii
TGATAAGTTGCTCTTGAATCAATAAGCTACTCATCAAAAGAAGAAGTGGAAGTTGCGTTGAAGGAAAAACCAAAAGCGGAAAGTGTATGTCCATGAGAAGAAGAAGAATAAGGAGAATCAATATTGATGTTGTGCTTCTTCATCGCAGCTTCTAAAGATACCATCTTCTTGAAACATTTAGACTCATCATGACCATCTTTATCAAAAAAGTTGCAATGTCTGTCAGTCTTCTTATTTTTATATTTTACTCATTTTTCACCATTAGGAGTTGAAGCTGTTTGAGCGGATTTGGGACCCTTATGTTGCTTGTTGTTGTAGCGAGGATGTTGCTTCTTGGGATACTTGGGTTTATCTTTCTGCTGGGAAACTAAGGCTTTGTTGGAGGTACCTACAGTGTTGATCACTCCAAGTTGTACAAGCTTATCTTCCTCTCTAATCAAAGCAACACAAAAGTTCTCAAGACTGGGTTTTTTATAAGCTTCCCCTAGAGCCTCTTGCATGACATAAAAGGTAGATATAAACATAGAATATGCACTACCTAGCTTAGAAAGTATAAGATAGATGCAATGCTCTTGTTCTATCTTTATCTTACATTCTTCACATAAAAGTCTGAGTGTTTTAAACTTAGATAGATAATCTTCAATGCAAGAAAAATCATTTGGACTTAAAGTCAGTACTTGATTGTCTAACTATTGTGCTCAAATAATATTGTGTTTACCAAACACAGATTCAATCTTGTCCCAAGCTTCTTTGGGTTGATTAATTGATTGAAGGTGGAACCTTAAATCATGAGAGATGAACATTTTGATTAATCCACGTGCTCTGTCATTCCTATTATCCCATTTGACTTTATTATCAACATCAATGGGTGTTGTTTCCTTTCACAAGGTAATCCTATACAAGCCTTTACTTCTTAATAAATACTCCATATGAGATTTCCATTGGAAGTAGTTGGTGTTGTTAATTAAGAGATTACTTGTAGATTCCATATTAAATATGCTGATAATATGGATTTAGAAACTGAAACTGATGATTTGGATGGAAAGATCTTGAAAATTTATGCGGTTTAAAAAAAACGGCACTAAAAACGGACTTCGGATGTGAGAGTTATGTCCTTTTTAAAAAAGAGGTATAAACGATAACCAAAGGACCACGTGGTAGTGTAAGTTGCTTTATGAAGTGACCCACTTTTATAAAGAGAAGTGGGGACCAATTTTACAAAGAAAATCTACATGCAAAATAAATAACTCTAAAATAAAATATTAAAGCTACTTATAGTGATTCACTTTTATACTTGAAGTGAAATACATTTTGAACTTTTTCAAAAAAAGTAACAAAAGAGAGACTTGAACTCAAGACCTCTTACTTAATAAGGCAAATTTTAACCAAATGGTCTATAAAAACATATTGTAATGTTCAGAAGGAGGATTGGGGTGTTGTGTTGTTGTTTTTGTTGAAGATGGCCTTGGAGAGCATGCTAAAAAAAAACTATTTTCACACAAGAAAAAAAAATTGCTTATCGATGACAACAAGGGTTAGATCTCGGTTAGCTTACCCAGAAGATGCACCTTTTCCTATTTGTTTTTTATTTGCTAAGATCACACAGGGCGTGGGAAAAAGAGAATACGCAAATCTAAAAGAGTAGAAACCCGGAAATAAATAATACAAAACCAAAATACTGCTCTGCAAAAATATAAAAAATGTGTATTCAAACTTTATACCTCTAGATCTGACTGTAATGGTCGTATCTTGGGAAAACGAAAACCTTTTCGAGTGAAACAAAAACTTTTCTTGAATGAAACGAGTGCTCTGGACGCAATGGAACAATCCTCTCATCCCAAAAATGTACGAAAATGACATAAAATGGAGATGAGGCAACTCAGCTTCATGATCTCGATCTACAACAGGAGCATGTCTTCAAACAGACTCTGATACCATGTTCGAAAACACAGGTATTCAAACAGAGGACGAACACCTTCAGTAAACACTCACATAAATATATCAAATATCAGTACACCGATGTTTTCATGTGGTAAAACCCCTATGGGGAAACATCCACGACCCCATCCAACACGACCACTTGGAGCAGTTTATTAATGCAAAAAAAAAGATTACAGAGAGATTTTACAAAGGATTTTCTCACAATCAATCATCGACAAATGACCCTCCATGCTCTTTAAATAGAGATCATGGACCAATCAGGTGTTAGGCCATGGATCAATGGCCGTTAAGATCAAGGAGAGTATGAACTGTCGAATCACTCTATGTTGGGAACATATCGTGACCGTCGGATTTCCTAACTACAAATGCATACTAATGCATACTAAAGAAACAAACTAAGAAACACACTTTTATCTAATGACACATTAGACCAAGTAGATATTAAATAACTCCTAAGTGTCTAAATATCCTAACAATATGATTCGAGTTAAGACTTAAAATGGACCACAAAACCTTGGCGCCATATTGGAACAATTCCCTAATTTTAATGAGATCCTTCTTGATTTGAATTTAAGGTATACATGTTCTCCAACATTAAATTCATGATTTCGTCTTTTCATATCCGCATAGTTTTCCTGTCGATATTGCACCACTTTTAAATTATGTTGTATCTTTCTTACCATATGTTCCATTTCTTGGAGCATTTATGGTCCAACCATAATTTTTTCAGCCAAGTTATCCCAACTGATCGGGGTTGTACATTTCCTTTCATATAAAACTTTGAAGGGACTCATCTTTGTCGATGCTTGATACCCATTATTGTAAGTGAATTCGACTAAGTGTAGATATTATTCCCACTTAGTTGGTTTTGTTCTTACATACATCCGTAACATATCTTCGATAATCTGATTTGTACGTTATATTTTCCCATCTGTTTGTGGATGGTAACTTGTCTTGAAATTCAAATTAGTACCCAAACCTCCAAACAATTCCTTCCAAAAATTTGTGGTAAATTTAATTTCTCTATCTGAAATCACCATTTTAGGAATCCCATGCAGTGTCAATATTTATTTCATAAAAATTTCAGCGATATTAATTGCTTTAAAAGTAGATTTCATAGGTATAAAGTGTGCAGATTTACTCAACTTGATGAGTGAGATTGTTGTGGTTGGGATTTTCGGTTTTGATCGAAAAAGCCACAGTGTTGTCAATACACTGTCGACATTTTGGATCCAGATCAGGATCCATCTTCAGAAAAATACTATCGTTATTGAATCATTTTTTCTTTGAGTCTAAGGCAAACCTATAGTGAAGTCCATTGAAATAATTTCCCATTTCCATTCTGGTATAGGTAGAAGTTGTAAAAGACCTACCAAATGCTGTTGTTCAAATTTTAACTATTAACAATCTAAGCATTTAGGTAAGTATTCAACTGTTTCGTATTTCATATTAGGCCAATAAAACTATTTTCATAAATCTATTATCATTTTCTGGTAAAAGTTCAATACTCAACTTATCAATTACTACCATGATTGAATCATTTTGTCTCAACTTATCAATTACTACCATGATTGAATCATTTTGTCTTTGAGTCTAAGGAAAACCTGTAATGAATTCCATTGAAATAATTTCCCATTTCCATTTTGGTATAGGTAGAGGTTGTAAAAGACTTGTCGGATGTTGATGTTCAACTTTTACCTGTTGACAATCTAAGCATTTAGATAAGTATTCAATTGTTTCAAATTTCATATTAGGCGAATAAAACTATTTTCTTAAAGCTATTCTCATTTTCTGGTATCCTGGATGACCAGAATAGGGATTTTTATGTAGCTTGTTCAGGATCATCATCTTCAATTCAACATAATTAGGTATATATAACTTTTTTTTGAACCTTAGCAATCCATTCTTGTCGATGCTAAAATCTACACTCTTTGAATTTCCTTCATCTTTCTGCAACTGATCTATTGTTTTGATGTGTTCTACATCGTTTCTTCTTGTTGATTTAATTATGTCCTCAATGTCACTTTATGTTTTGTGGATAATTACTTCATATAACTCATTAGTTATCTAACTTAGTGAATATACAACCTTATTTTATTTTCCTTTGATGTGCCGCACTTCAAAATCGAATTCGCTTAGAAAGGATAACCACCTCACATGTCTTGCATTGAGATCTTGTTGAATGAACAAGTGTTTCACACCAATGTTATCCATTAGTAATAGAAATTTTCTTCCCATTAAATAATGCCACCACATTTTTAATGCATGAATTACAACTGCTAATTTTAGATCACGAGTTACGTAGTTTCTTTCATGTTTGTCTTCTTCTCCATTCTACACTGACATTTTACAAAACAATTTTGACATAGTTTGTTTGTAACAGTAAAATGTTGTTTGTTAGATTTTTCACTTAACAAGATAATTTTCTAATGTCGCCCTCAGGCCTAAGTGTTGTAAACTACAACTCTGATACCATATGTAACATACCCAATTTTACATATAAAAAGAAAAATGTTAGGTTAAGAATTATGGATATGTTCTTTGTCAATTCTTATCTTGACAGTACCTAAACAAATATGTTCTTTAAAAGATGAGCTACAAAATTCTCAAAACTTATTATTGTCCCTTTTTAATCCACTAAAGTATTGCTACCATTTGATCTTTGGCTTATAAAATAAAACGATTTTCTTTTAAATTTATAATAGGGGTCCAACCTTAATTCCTTTTGAAAAAACACTCAAATATACTAACCCTTGAAAAAAATCCTCGTGACTTTGTTTATGGGTTTAGATCAAGGATAGAGGTTATTAAAAGGATTTTTATACATAGGCCTGTAAACTATAGTAAGTGGCATCATCGACCAACCTAGAGTTATTGGTGAACTTTAATTTAGTCATTAAATTCGTTCCTTGACAGTTGGTCGCCGACTTTCGAGGAAGGGGAAATGTTAGAGTTTTCATTAATAACTCAATACGTATGACCCGTTCCATCCATCCACTATCCAATACCATGAATCTACACCAAGAGTATCACATGGATTAGAGTTTAAGTGTCTGTGTATGAAATTTGTTGAGGGGATCGAGACCTGTCCTCGATGGAATGAGAAGTCTCTGTAGTAAACTCTCCCTATTCACTTTGTCATTTGTTTTTCCAGATTGATTTTATGGTGTTGCTATGTCACAAGAGAATTATATGGTTAAAAACAATGGTGGAAACCTTCGTAAGAACTAGGGTGTCAACCATGTTATGCATCTTTGTGTTCAGACTATTTCTTACAGGTAAGGAATTCGACATTACCAGAAAGACTTGTTTCAATATTTTAGAAATAAGAAAGGTAGATGAGTGTATAAAAATGTTATGGCAAGTCATGATTGTCCTCTTATTTATTTGATAAGGGTAACAATTGTTTGTAATTAAATGTTTTAATAGCTCATTTTATTTGTTTGTAAGGAACGATTTACCAGATTCTAGTAACAAATATTTATCTTTTACGAGTCTTGGTGGTTGAACTAGACATCTTCGGTAGTTTAATACTGAGTCTTAAAATTGGGGTTTTCACTATTAGAGTTTGTTTCCCTCCGTTTAGTTACTGGGAAGGTAAATTTTACCAGGAAGGAGGAATTAGCTCTGTAATAAGCTCTCGGAATGAAGTGAATCCTCTCCTTTTGTGACCCAAGGAATAATAAGTTCTCGTCGGATTGATATTTGTTTTCAAAAGTGTACATGTATTTCACTTTCTGTCTTCATTATTTGAAATATATTTCCATTAGTGGTATACTCCGTCTTTTATTATTTCTTCAAATTTTAACTTATGTGGTTACATAACTAATGATGGGTCTATCCTTCATCTGCGAGGGAACCCATCCGTTTACCGCGAGGCCCCTTATCCTCTCACTTTGCGGGCTATATTCACCTCACAAAGGAATGGATGACCTGGCCTTAATCTATACCAGAGATAAGTTTTTTGATAACCTTTTCTTTCTCATTTTACTTTTTTTCAAAGATTGTTTGAAGGAAACAATAATATTCTTTCTCGTTTTCCATTTTCAGGTTGAATTCAAAGTGTTACGGTTTCGAAAGGAAGTTTTTATTCCACATGAAAGGTACTCGAGTTCCACTTGTGGATCCCTTACCTAGACTCTCTCATTCAAAGATCATTGAAAGAAAAAGACTTGTATAAACTTATGTTTGTCAACGAGTTTTCTAGTGATAGTTAATATGATTAAATATTTATTTAAAAAAAAGATATAAGAAGTTACTATGACATGTATATAACTCTCTATGTGATAATTGTTTTTTGTTGGAAACCTTTATGTGATATATATATATATATATATATATATATATATATATATATATATATATATATATATATATATATATATATATATATATATATATATATATATATATATATAGATAGATATAACTTTTCTAAAGCATGATGTTTCAGATCTTTTATATTGTTATCGTATGTATGAATATATATACGATTATCCTATAATGCCTCCTCTTACTCAAATTTATATTTTGCAAGTATTGTATCTGAGAAAAACAATCATAACTTAATAATCTTAGCGACATCTAACAAAACGTAGGAGAAGACTTCGTTTTAGATTTCACTATGAATATCTTCTATAAATCGTTGATTTCTATGGTGATACATAAACTCATTAAAACAACGAGAATGTATCTAGTAAAATATCTTTCTGTAACAAAACCCCTAAATAAGTAAACAGGGTTATCAGTTTCTAGGGAATTGTTGTAGCTTAACTCTATTAATTTGTATTGATATACAATTTATTTCTTACAATTTTGATTTTGTAGTTTCCTTTTGTTTGCTTGCATTTTCTCACGGTCTACTTTGAAAATTTTGTAACTTCAATAATAATGAAAGAGAACCCTTGCTCTCACATTCCTATAGAATGGTCAAAGTATTCATTCTTCTTTTTATGCATGAAATATTTAAATAATTACATGGTGGTATGGTACTTAAACTTTGAATAAGACTTTGAAAAATAATGCAGAATTACTTAAAATTTTCCTTTATGGGTCATAAAGTGACTATTTAGCTTTTGTAACATGCATCCATCTATACCAATCCAATCCTGTAGCATACACATAAATTTAATTTTTCTAGCTACATCCAAACCATTAATCCCGACAGAAAAATAAGATACATCTATATAGATCGGATTCTATAGCATAAATATATTTTTCCGTAGCTACATGCAGATCATTAATCCAAACATAAACAATAAGATACATCTATATAGATTAAATTATGTAGCCATAAGCAATTCAATATCCATAGAAATGAAAATGAGTCTAATGAAAATACATATTTGTAACAGTGATGCTGGAAAAAATGGAACAACCACGTTCCACCCAACTGCAGATACAGAACAACCAAGATTACTTTCCTTGATCACCCCATAGCCTGATCACAATTCCATAAGGGAAAATTGAGCTTCACTCCTTAGCCATTGTATTTATGTATAGTTCAGAAAATTATTTTCCTAACACCATTTGTGCTCACACATCAAATAGTCATCTCCACAACATACTAAGCAGTGTCTTGTCTCACACATGTATTGTATATATCTCATTTCTCATTTCCTACGACTTTTCCATCCATTTCCCTCCTTGGGAAATTCACATCTGTACAAATCCCTGATTTTTAGGGGCTGCCAGTGACAAAACTCAACTTTTGACACTTGTAAAAATCAGCTCTGAATTAACTCAAACATGTTACCCACTCATGGAGTCATAGTCAACTACTTTTAACCTGGTTGTTCCACCTGTTTTCCAACATTTAATTTATTAAAATATATGTCTCATACATATGTCCATCAAAATAGGACAGTTGGAAAGTCAAACTCTTGCTCAACAATCATAAAAATAATAATTACATGCCTTCATAATTTCAAATACGAATTTCCATAAATGGAAATTTATTTTCAAAGCAATAACATTAAAATAATCTATTTTAATGTTTGAGGATGTCACTTAAAATTGTTCTTGTAAGTTATTAAGAACAATCAATCCAACTTTCCTTCTACTTGCATGTTTTACCTCTCTGTTCGATTCTTTGTGAGATTCATATTGTATTTGAATTTTATACAGATTGTTGTTCTGAGTCAATTTTCTTGCAACTAGCCATAAACATTTCATTATTGGATGTTTCTACATAAACTATTTTTGATAAATTTTAGAAAAATAGCTTGTCTAGATTTTTTTGTTCATTGCAACACGATTTGCTACTAAGCAATGTTTGATGATATAATTGTCTTATAAGTAAATTTTGTTTTGATGCAAATATCAAACCTTTCCCAATGTGAAATTTAGAGTATAGGAGGGACAAATTGCATGAATCCATTTTGTTGGCAACTGCATTCTTAAACTTATTTGGGATCTTTAATAAGTTATTTGGTATTGGTTGGTACTTGAATTTGTATTTGTTTGTCTCAAGGGAAGAAATTTTTTATTGTGGCCCTTGCAAAACCATTTCCAATTTAATTCTGGTGCTTTGTAAGAGTCATGTATTTTGCATATTTATGTTTGTTTCTGATGAATATGCTCCCAGTGAGCATGTGATTTCCAAGTGTAAGATTGATTTTTATCCTAATTATTTTTTGTGTCCTTACAGATGCAATTATTAGCAGGTATAAGATTCTTCCTTTGACAAGAAACTTAGCAAAGCACTTACTATTTAGTGAGGTTACAAGTGATTTTATACTACTATGTTATTTGCACTTGTTATTTCGCACATGATTTTGTGCATTTTATGAGAAACTTAGAAGAACATTAGTTGTTTGAGTGTAAAACAAGTTACTAGTCATATAGTTATTTCCATTGGATTTAAGGAGAATAAAATATATAAATTTGGTGCAGAAAATGGTGACATCCATGCATATATGAGGCATTGGCATTAAGACCACACTCTCTCTTACATAAAGTCAATTTGGGTGATGTTGGGAAATTTAAAAACCAAGACACTCTTGATGGGATATCTGGTTATTCTATGGTCCATGAAATCTTTTTCTTGGCTATGGAGGAAGGTGTGGACTTCCCAATTTTATTTTAAATAGTCCAATCCAAGCCATATGCTAGTGTTGTACCAATTAGTTCATTAAGAAATCAAAGTGTCTTTAGCTACTTTGACTCAAATTGAAATTTAAGTTAATTTCCAAATATATATTTAGGATATTAAACATTTGAAATTTCTAGAGGAGCAGTTCAAGTCCCATGGAAATAACAAATCGATATGGAGATATGGAGATGAGAAGAATTTGAAATTTCCTTGTTGCTAGTAAACCAACCTGGTAGTAAATTATTTGATACTTTCCTTCTGACTAGAGCACAACCACATGTGTTGGCATTTCTTTAAGTTAGTCATAACAAAAGGAAAACAATGTAAAAGGAGGTTAGACAAATCCAGGTATATAACTATTTCCTCCCAACCACTCTCAATCAATAATGTCCTCGTAAAAATCGTCACTAAGAAATATATATATATATATATATATATATATATATATATATGAAACTGTTAGGCACCAGATCTATTATAATATGAGAAAACAAAAATATTGCAGTGAATACCAGCGGAATAACAATAGAGAACAAAAACATAGCAACGGAACAACAAAATATATGGAACCACAACACCAAAATAATACCTTTAATCATAGGAAACAATGTTCACTTACCTCTTTGAGGGGGAAACCTTCTGTTGCAGTGCCCCTACTTCAGCAGGGTCTGCTGACCTCCAAGTCTTTGGATCTTCTCAATCTTCGAGATGGAACAACTCTTTGATTCTCTGCTAAGATCTTCAAGAATTATCCACGGGTCCTTCTCACGAAACTCTATCGTGCGAACAAGCACCAAGCACAATTTTATCTCACGCGACCACAGGATGTGGGCGCACTCCTAACAAAAGGCGCTTCATGCTTCGGGGCCTCGGGTGTTCTGTTTCCAAGTCACACAACTCTCTTGAGTCTCGATCTCCGGATTTACAAATCCTCCCTAAGACCAAATTTGACGGTCCTACGCTTTCCTCGATCGATGACTGCAATCGTTTCACGATTTCACAACTTTGGGGATTGGTTCACCTCCATTCTCCCGATCCTCGATTTTCCAATATTTCCGAGTATCAGATCGATGGATCATGACTCTCTTCAATCGACGGTTGTGATCAAGTCACGATTTCGCGTTTCACGGCTTTGAGACTCCCCTTACCTCTGTTCTCCCAATCCCTTATTTCTCGATAGAGCTAGATCAACGGTCCAGGTCTTTCCTTGGATCAATGGCTATGATTAAGTCGGGGTTTCATGTTTCATGACTTTAGGAGTCTCCTTGCCTCCATTCTCTCGATATCCGAAATAGCGATGGTACTAGATCGACAGTCCAACTCTTTCCTTTGATCAACGGTTGTGATTAAGTCGGGGTTTCGCGTTTTGAAACTTTGGGAGTCTCCTTACCTCCGTTCTCTCGATACTCGAAATAGCGATGGTGCTAGATCGACGGTCCAGATCTTTCCTTGAATCAACAACTATGATCAATTCAAGATTTCGCATTTCGCGGATTTGACTCTTATGGAGTCCCTTCAACACTTAGCTGAATTCCAAATTTTTGCACTCCTTGCAACAGATTCTTACGCAAGACTTGGTTCTTGTGGGTGACTGTGAACACTTTGCAGTAGTCTCTTTGCACTCCTTGCAAAGGGAAATTTTCATGTTATCTCTTCTGAGCTTCAGAATTGAAAAAGATCCCATCACACACTCCTTGCATTCTGTGTGCACACCTTGCAGTCACTTAACAGAAGAGAAACAATTGAAACTTATACTAACACTCACAGTTTCATCCATTCATAATGAAATTCATTCATTTATGAAAACACAATAACAGAGAATTACAAATAGTAACAGTTCTATGAATTTGAGTCAAATTTCCTCTGTCATATTCATTCAAAAGTAAATGTTTACAGCTAATATCAAAACAATAACTCAAAAATCATAAAAAATCCTACTAACTTGCAACAACCTCATTTGGGCGTACAAAACCTCTATTTGTCTCAACGGGTCCTTAGGGTTCCCCCCGACTACTCATCTACTCGGAAAATGAAAAAAAATCTAACTTCTACCTAAGTTCAGTTACATTCAAGACTTGGGGTGAAACTCCCAGATCACTCGTGATCATCCATTCCCACACGTTTGATCTTCTTTGATTTTTCCAATCATCTCCAAAATATTCGCAGTAACTCCCAGTGTTTGAGATTCCAAAATGATTCCTAGGCAGTGAGTTGTCCTACCACGCGTGCTTACTGACGATGCTTCTGCATCATACTCCCCCTGGACAAAAATTCATGAACTCCTGTCCATGAGCTTCTTGTAACAACCCTCAATGCTAAGGACATCTACCCAGTCAACCGGTGAATTTTTTTTTTCAAGTGTGTGCGTGTGAGTAGAAGAAGCAACCCCCCCTCGACTCTAGGTCAACACTCGAACCGACAGGACAGAATTCAGATGAATACAATCAAGATGACCCAACTTATCATAACGACAACAAGAAGCAGAACACCCCTGAACAGGAGGCGGGCAGCTAAAGGCGATAGCCAGAGACATACACCAGGGGTTAGGCACAGTACGGTCACCGACTCGAAGGAATCCGTCAGTAGAGTCGCAGTAGTGGAACTGTGCCTTTAAACAGCCCGAGACTACTGATACGGCTCAGAAGGTGTCGCAAGAGTGGAACTGTGCCTTTAAATAGCCCGAGACTCTTGATACGGCACCAGATTCCTTCCACCGGATTACGCGCAGACACACATACTAAGCTACAAGAGGAGCCTATATCCCGCCGACACAGACCGACTACCAATGCAAACACCCAGTACTACGAGATCAGGGACGACACGACCTCTACGGGTGACACAAGTCAGGAGTACTCAATCGACCCACCTCCAAGGGGACCCGAAGACTTGAGCAAGACCGAAAGTTCTAAAACAAACATTGACAGACAACAACCATTAACAGACGAGGACCTTATCCTAGGGTACATCCCAAGCTTTGGATT
>ML807558.1:81569-115797 GCA_009831015.1 Picea engelmannii
GTAAGGCAATCTTCTACAGGACAAAGAATCAATATCAATTCACTAAAGCAGGTCATGATTATGTGGTTCATGCTCATCGTGTTAAAGCAAATAAAACACTTCAAACAATGGAACAATTAATGAATGCAGTGCAAGCATGCAACGAACCAATATTTTTTTCAAATGAAGTAATTGATCTTAAGCAAGAACAAGATATGGTTGTTGAATGGAAAATCAATCATAAGTTGCTTCAAGATAAGCTCATGTCGTGCAGATATCTAAAGTATATCAGTTCATTTGCAGTTGTCTTTTTGATGCTGTCATTAGCAATGTTTTCTACATGGATGATAGTAGCTTCAGTAAGATGTAACAGGGTTCAAATGGCTAACAATATACTGTCAGTTGTCATGATTGTGTTACAGTTGATCTTGATGAGACAGGTGCACAGGACAGAGTTCAGAGACAGAGAGCAAGTTGGGTGGCCTATCCTGAGCTTGTTGAGTGGTCAGTAACCTTTTTGGGACCAAAAGGTCTTATTGTGGGGAGGTGTGATCCGAAATCGGATTCAAAAGCTTGTCAGGGCTTGAAAAATGCTCAAAAATGAAAGTGCTCATAATTTGATGAAACCAACGCCATTGCGTCCGTCTCGTCTTCCCAATTCCGGTGGTATATTTACTTTGTCAAACGGGCTCCGTATGCGAAAGTTATCGCGTTCTTATCGAAAGCCCAAACAGGTAAAAAGTCAAAGGTCAACTGGTCAAAAAGTCAACGTTGATGGCATCAGCACGCTAATTGTGCAGGAGATGATGTGGCAATCTCTGGATGATGGTGATTGGGCAGGTTTGCTGATAGGGCAGACATGTGGCAGGAAATTAGACCAGTTAATGGTTGGCAAGTGGTATTTTTCCGTCGAATGGGAAAGTGCCACGTGGCCCAGTCATGGGCAGCCACGTGGCACCCAGTCATCAGTCAAAGTGGCAGGGTTCAAAAGTTTTGGGGTCCCTAGGTTTTGAACCCATGACCAACCACTAAGCCTAAGTGCCTTCACAATAGTCCTATAACCAAGGAGATGGATAACTAACTTCCCAACTATTTAACCAAGGCCTGTTTGAGGTCATGGGGACAACTTTGAGGGCATTCAGAGTAGAGATTTGCTGAGGAGAAGCCAAGCCAAAGCCAGTTTGAGGCAGGGAAGCCGTTGAGGAGGAGATGCTATCGGACCATTTCTGAGAGCTCCGGACGTCCGTTTTGCGTGTCGTTTTTTGTGCATGGTTCTAGAGATCTGGGCAAACATGACCAAATCAGTCTTGTATCCATTTGGCATTTCTGTGATGTACTATTGAGATTTCGAACAGAAATAAAGAAGCCTCCCCCACAGAGAAAAGGCCCAGATACGTAGGCAAAGTTGTGTCGAACTCCGTTATCAATCTGCGTGTTATGGTTTGTTGTCTTTTATTGCATTTCAGATCTGCACATATGTATATGGATGTTATAATTCTTCTTCTTTCCTCATTCTTTCGCTAAGTTTCTCAATGCTTAATTAATGCATGCAAAATTAAAACTCAACCATAAGTCATTCAAAAAATCCTGACGGATCAGAATCAGTGAAGCCAACCAATAAAGGAGTCCCCCCTTAACTGTAATGTTTCTCGAACTGAACTATACCATGGACATAGCGAAGTATCCTTTTAGCTACTTTCCAATGGCTTTCATGGGGTGTTTTCATATACTGGGCAACAAGACCAACATCAAAGGAAAGATCAAGACGGGTATGAGTCAAGTATAAGAGGCTGCCAACTAACTGATGATACAAGGTGGCATCAACTTCAAGAGAAGTGCAGGTGGTAGTAAGCTTGACTCCAGTCTAGAAGGGAGAAGGGGTTGGTTTACAATCATCCGTGTGAAAGCGACGAAGAAGGTCACAAGCATACTTAGACTAGGAAAAAAAAATTCCTTCATTGGTCTGCAAAACTTGGAGGCCAAGGAAATAGTGCAAAAAACCTAAGTCTGTCATTTCAAATTTCTTCTTAAGGCTGGTTTTCACATGGTTTAAAAGTTTTGAGTCACTACCAGTAAGGATAAGGTCATCAACATAAAGGATAAGGATTATGAGATGGCTTCTTACTTTCTTGGTATAGACATTAGGATCAGAATGGCATCTAGAGAATCCGGTGTCAATAAGAAAGTTGTCCATTTTGGCATACCAAGCTCGGAGAGCTTGCTTAAGACCATAAATATATTTCTTAAGGCGAAAAACAAGGCTAGAGTCATTATGGACATAGCCAAGAGGTTGTTCCATGTAGATTTCTTATTTCAAATCACCATGCAAGAAGGCAGATTTAACATCCATCTGATGGACCTCCCATTTATGTGAGGCAACAAGAGAAAGAAAAAGGCGGATGGAATTCATTTTGGCTACAAGCGAAAAGGTTTCATTATAGTCAATTCCTTCAACCTGGGAAAATCATTTGGAAACTAATCGAGCCTTGTGTCTTTCAACACTTCCATATGATGCATACTTAGTTATGTAGACCCATTTACATATGACAAGTTTTCTTCCTTTTGGAAGAGGTACAATATCCCAAATATCGTTTTCCATTAAAGAACGATACTCTTCATTCATTGTTGTATCCCAATATGGATGACCTGAAGCTTCTACAAATGTCTCTGGATCATGAGTTTCTGAAACTTGAGCCAAAAGAGAAGAGGCTCGCTGGAACTATGAATGTGTTTGACGCTGATATGAAAGATCACCGACAAGATCACCAACTGCTTCTCATGTTGAACAGACCCATCTAGGAATTTGTGGAGCTGGTGTTGGTTCAGGTTCAAAGGACTCATCTGGAGGAAGGTGAGTAGGCGGATGTGTATTTTCATCCTCACTGTCATCATCTGAAGAAGAAACCAGAATAGGAACAAAAGAAGGCACAAACACCGAAGATGGATCACAGGCTGAAGAAGGCACAATCGTCGAATTAGGCGCACAAGCCAAGAGATTTTCATCTAATTTAACATATCTTCTAATAATAATTTCATTACAATGTGGTTGAAGAAGTCTATAACCGTTGACATCTTCAGAATAACCAACAAATATATACTTCTCACTTTTAAACTGCAATGCTTTCCTTTTTTCATCAGAAATGTGAGCCCATGCTATACTGCCAAATACACGGAAGTGACTTACATTTGGTTTAATTTTAGTCCAAACTTCTTCTGGTGTTACATTTTTAAGAGCCTTTGTGGGAGTGTGATTTACTATGTAATTTGCACAGTTGATTTCTTTTGCCCAATACTTTAGACTTAATCCCTTATATTGGATCATACAATTAGCCATTTCTTTTAATGTGCAGTTCCTTCTCTCAGCAACACCATTTTGTTGTGGTGTATATGGAAAAGTGTGTTGCATTTGGATGCCCTGTGTAGTGTAGTAACTTGTAAAATTATTGTTCACATATTCGCCTCCATTATCTGTTCTTAACTTTTGAATTTGATGTCCAGATTTCTTTTCTACAAGGGCCTTGTAGGCCAAAAACTTGTCAAAAACTTCGCTCTTAAGTTTTAAGAAGTAAACCCAAGTACGTCTGGAAAAGTCATCAATGAAAGTTAAGAAATACTTGCACCCATAAAAAGAAGGAGAAGAAAGTGGAACACATAAATCACTGTGAACAAGCTGCAAAGGGCCCGAGGCGTGCCAAGAGGCGCGTTTGTCAAAACTGTCCCGATGATGTTTTCCAAGAACACAACCGACACATACACCATCTTTGCATGAAACAAGAGGAAGACCAGTCAACATATGTTGATTACATAGTTGTTGAAATGAGCGATAGTTTAGATGACCAAACTGCTCATGCCAAATTTTGCTCAAGTCATTGCTATGAGCAACAAAAACTAATGAAAAAGATGATGACCCAAAGTTGTCAAATTTGTACAACATGGTAATATCATCAGTAGTTCCAGTTGCAAGAACATGCTTAGGATATTTTAGATATTTGATTACAACTTGGTGAGGTGAAAACTCTACGGTTTTACCTTCCCCTGAATGAGTGATTTGATATACTAATAGAAGGTTATAAGAAAGACTTGGAACACATAATACATCATTGAAATGACCATTATCTACTTGAACTGTTCCAGATCCTACAACACTAAGAGATCTATCATCACCAACAAATATTTTCTTGGTGTTACATTCATTTAGATTAGAAAATATGGATTTATCCTTAGCCATATGATAAGCTACTCCTGAATCAATAATCCACTCATTAGAAGAAGAAGTGGAAGTTGTGTTGAAGGAAAAACCAAAAGCGGAAAGTGTATGTCCATGAGAAGAAGCAGAATAAGGAGAATCAATATTGATGTTGTGCTTCTTCATCGCTGCTTCTAAAGTTGCCATCTTCTTGAAACATTTAGACTCATCATGACCATCTTTATCACAAAAGTTGCAATGTCTACCAATCTTCTTATTTTTATATTTTGCTCATTTTTCACCATTAGGAGTTGAAGCTGTTTGAGTGGGTTTGGGACCCTTATGTTGCTTGTTGTTGTAGCGAGGATGTTTCTTTTTGGGATACTTGGGTTTAGCTTTCTATTTGGAAACTAAGGCTTTGTTGGAGGTACCTACAGTGTTGATCACTCCAAGTTGTACAAGCTTATCTTCCTCTCTAATCAAAGCAACACAAAAGTTTTCAAGACATTTTATAAGCTGCCCCTAGAGCCTCTTGCATGACATAAAAGGTATATATAAACACAAAATATGCACTACCTAGCTTAGAAAGTATAAGATAGATGCAACACTCTTCTTCTATCTTTATCTTACATTATTCACATAAAAGTCTGAGTGTTTTAAACTTAGATAGATAATCTTCAATGCAAGAAAACTCATTTGGACTTAAAGTCGGTACTTGATTTTCTAACTGTTGTGCTCGAATAATATTGTGTTTACCAAACACAGATTCAATCTTGTCCCAAGCTTCTTTGGGTTGATCAATTGATTGAAGGTGGAACCTTAAATCATGAGAGATTATCATTCTAATTAATCCACATGCTTCATCATTCCTATTATCCCATTTGACTTTCTTATCAGCATCAGTGGGTGTTGTTTCCTTTCCCAAGGTAATCTGGTACAAGCCTTTACTTCTTAATAAATACTCCATATGGGATTTCCATTGAAAGTAGTTGGTGTTGTTAAGCAAGAGATTACTTGTAGATGCCATATTAAATATGTAGATAATATGAATTTAAAAACTGAAACCGATGATCTGTATGGAAAGATCTTGAAAATTTATGCGGTTTAAAAAAAAAACGGCACTGAAAACAGACTTCGGATGTGAGAGTTATGTCCTTTTTAAAAAAAAGACATAAACAGTAACCAAAGGACCACGTGGTAGTGTAAGTTGCTTTATGAAGTGACCCACTTTTATAAAGAGAAGAGGGGATCAATTTTACAAAGAAAATCTGCATGCAAAATAAATAACTCTAAAATAAAATATTAAAGCTACTTATAGTGATTCACTTTTATACTTGAAGTGAAATACACTTTACCATTTTAGCATGAACTTTTTCAAAAAAAGAAACAAAAAAGTGACTTGAACTCAAGACCTCTTACTTAATAAGGCAACTTTTAACCAAATGGTCTAGAAAAACATATTGTAATGTTCAAAAGGAGGATTGAGGGTGTTGTGTTGTTGTTGTTGTTGAAGACGACCTTGGAGAGTGTGCTAAAAAAAACTATTTTCACACAAGAAAAAAATTTTGCTTCTCGATGACAACAAGGGTTAGATCTCGGTTAGCTTACCCAAAAGATGCACCTTTTCCTATCTATTTCTGATTTTCGAGATCGCACAGGGAGCGGGGAAAATAGAATACGCAAATCTAAAAGAGTAGCAACCCAAAAATAAATAATACAAAACCGAAATAAAACCAAAATACTACTATGCAAAAATATAAAAAATGTGTATTCAAACTTTATACCTCTGGATTTGACTATAATGGTCGTATCTTGGGAAAACGAAAACCTTTTCGAGTGAAACGAAAAGTGTTCCTAAATGAAACAAGTGCTCTAGATGTAATGGAACAAACCTCTCATCCAAACAATGTATGAAAATGACATAAAATGGGGATGAAGCAACTCGACTTCACGATATCGATCTACAACATGAGCGAGTCTTCAAACATACTCTGATACCATGTTCGACAAAACAGGTATTCAAACAAAGGATGAACACCGTCAGTAACCACTCACATAACCATATCAAATATCATCACACTGATGTTATCACATGGTAAAACCCCTATGGGGAAACATCCACGACCCCAGCCAACGCGACCACTTGGAGCAGTTTATTAATGCAAAAAAAAAAAGATTACAGAGAGATTTTACAAAGGATTTTCTCCCAATCAATCATCAACGAATGACCCTCCATGCTCTTTAAATAGAGATCATGGACCAATCGGGTATTAGGCCATGGATCAATGGCCATTAAGATTGAGGAGAGTATGAACCGTCAGATCGCTCTATGTCGGGAACATATCGTGACCATCGGATTTCCTAACTACAAATGCATACTAATGCATACTAAAGAAACAAACTAAGAAACACACTTTTATCTAACGACACATTAGACCAAGTAGATCTTAACTAACTCCTAAGTGTCTAAATATCCTAACAATCTGATTCAAGTTAAGACTTCGAATGGACCACAAAACCTTGGCGCCAGATTGGAACAATTCCCTAATTTTAATGAGATCCTTCTTGATTTGAATTTAATGTATACATGTTCTCCAACATTAAATTCATGATTTTGTCTTTTCATATCTGCATATTTTTTCTGTCGATATTGTGCCACTTTTAAATTATGTTGTATCTTTCTTACCATATGTTCCATTTCTTGGAGCATTTATGGTCCAACCATAATTTTTTCAACCAAGTTATCCCAACTGATCGGGGTTGTACATTTCCTTTCATATAAAACTTTGAAGGGACTCATCATTGTCGATGTTTGATACCCATTATTGTAAGTGAATTTGACTAAGTGTAGATATTATTCCCACTTAGTTGGTTTTGTTCTTACATACATTCGTAACATATCTTCGATAATCTGATTTGTACGTTATATTTTCCCATCTGTTTGTGGATGGTAACTTGTCTTGAAATTCAAATTAGTACCCAAACCTCCAAACAATTCCTTCCAAAAATTTGAGGTAAATTTAATTTCTCTATCTGAAATCACCATTTTAGGAATCCCATGCAGTCTAAGTATTTATTTCATAAAAATTTCAGCGATATTAATTGCTTTAAAAGTAGATTTCATAGGTATAAAGTGTGCAGATTTACTCAACTTATCAAATACTACCATGATTGAATCATTTTGTCTTTGAGTCTAAGGGAAACCTATAATGAAGTCCATTGAAATAATTTCCCATTTCCATTCCGGTATAGGTAGAGGTTGTAAAAGACCTATCGGATGTTGATGTTCAAATTTTAGCTATTGACAATCTAAGCATTTAGGTAAGTATTCAACTGTTTCATATTTCATATTATACCAATAAAACTATTTTCATAAATCTATTATCATTTTCTGGTAAAATTTAAATACTCAACTTATCAATTACTACCATGATTGAATCATTTTGTCTCAACTTATCAATTACTACCATAATTGAATTGTTTTGTCTTTGAGTCTAAGGAAAACCTGTAATGAATTCCATTGAAATAATTTCCCATTTCCATTTTGGTATAGGTAGAGGTTGTAAAAGACCCGTCAGATGTTGATGTTCAACATTTACATGTTGACAATCTAAGCATTTAGATAAGTATTCAGTTGTTTCAAATTTCATATTAGGCCAATAAAACTATTTTCTTAAAGCTATTCTCATTTTTTGGTATCCTGGATGACCAGAATCGGGATTTTTATGTAGCTTGTTCAGGATCATCATCTTCAATTCAACATAATTAGGTATATATAACCTTTTTTTTTAACCTTAGCAATCAATTCTTGTCGATGCTAAAATCTGCACTCTTTGAATTTCCTTCATCTTTCTACAACTAATCTATTGTTTTGATGTATTCTAGATTGTTTCTTCTTGTTGATTTAATTATGTCCTCAATGTCACTTTATGCTTTGCAGATAATTACTTCATATAACTCATTAGTTCTCTAACTTAGTGAATCTACAACCTTATTTTATTTTCCTTTGATGTGTCTCACTTCGAAATCGAATTTGCTTAGAAAGGATAACCATCTCACATGTCTTGCATTGAGATCTTGTTGAATGAACAAGTATTTCACACCAATGTTATCCGTTAGTAATAGAAATTTTCTTCCCATTAAATAATGCCACCACATTTTTATTGCATGAATTACAACTGCTAATTTCAGATCATGAGTTACGTAGTTTCTTTCATGTTTGTCTTCTTCTCCATTCTACACTGACATTTTACAAAACAATTTTGATATAGTCTGTTTGTAACAGTAAAATGTTGTTTGTTATATTTTTCACTTAACAAGATAATTTTTTGGTGTCGCCCTCAGGCCTAAGTGTTGTAAACTACAACTCTGATACCATATGTAACATACCCAAATTTACATATAAAAAAAAAAATTGTTAGGTTAAGAATTATGGATATGTTCTTTGTCAATTCTTATCTTGACAGTACCTAAACAAATATGTTCTTTAAAAGATGAGCTACAAAATTCTCAAAACTTATTATTGTCCCTTTTTAATCCACTAAAGTATTGCTACCATTTGATCTTTGGCTTATCAAATAAAACGATTTTCTTTTAAATTTATAATAGGGGTCCAACCTTAATTCCTTTTGAAAAAACACTCAAATATACTAACCCTTGAAAAGAATCCTCGCGACTTTGTTTATGGGTTTAGATCAAGGATAGAGGTTATTAAAAGGATTTTTATACATAGACCTGTAAACTATAGTAAGTGGCATCATCGACCAACCTAGAGTTATTGGTGAACTTTAATTTATTCATTAAATTCGTTCCTTGACAGTGGGTCGCCGACTTTCGAGGAAGGGAAAATGTTAGAGTTTTCATTAATAACTCAATATGTATGACCCATTCCATCCATCCACTATCCAATACCATGAATCTAGACCAAGAGTATCACATGGCTTAGAGTTTAAGTGTCTGTATATGAATTTTGTTGAGGGGATCGATGGAATGAGAAGTCTCTGTAGTAAACTCTCTCTATTCACTTTGTCATTTATTTTTCCAGATTGATTTTATGGTGTTGCTCTGTCACAAGAGAATTATATGGTTAAAAACAATGGTGGAAACCTTCATAAGAACTAGGGTGTCCACCATGTTATGCATCTTTTTGTTCAGACTATTTCTTACAGGTAAGGAATTCAACATTACCAGAAAGACTTGTTTCAATATTTTAGAAATAAGAAAGGTAGATGAGTGTATAAACATGTTATGGCAAGTCATGATTGTCCTCTTATTTATTTGATAAGGGTAACAATTGTTTGTAATTATATATTTTAATAGCTCATTTTATTTGTTTGTAAGGAACGATTTACCAGATTCTGGTAACAAATATTTATCTTTTACGAGTCTTGGTGGTTGAACTAGACATCTTCGGTAGTTTAATACTGAGTCTTAAAATTGGGGTTTTCACTATTAGAGTTTTTTTTCCTCCGTTTAGTTACTGGGAAGGTAAATTTTACCAGGAAGGAGGAATTAGCTCTGTAATAAGCTCTCGGAATGAAGTGAATCCTCTCCTTTTGTGACCCAAGGAATAATAAGTTCTCGTCGGATTGATCTTTGTTTTCAAAAGTGTACATGTATTTCACTTTCTATCTTCATTATTTGAAATATATTTCCATTAGTGGTATACTCTGTCTTTTCTTATTTCTTCAAATTTTAACTTATGTGGTTACATAACTAATGATGGGTCTATCCCTCATATGCGAGGGAACCCATCCATTTAGTGCAAGGCCCCTTCTCCTCTCACATTGTGAGCTATATTCATATCACAAAGGAATGGATGACCTAACCTTAATCTATACTAGAGATAAGTTTTTTGATAGCCTTTTCTTTCTCATTTTACTTTTTTTCGAAGATTGTTTGAAGGAAACAATAATATTCTTTCTTGTTTTCCATTTGCAGGTTGAATTCAAAGTGTTACGGTTTCGAAAGGAAGTTTTTATTCCACATGAAAGGTACTCGGGTTCCACTTGTGGATCCCTTACCTAGAATCTCTCATTCAAAGATCATTGAAAGAAAAAGACTTGTATAAACTTCTGTTTCTCAACGAGTTTTATAGTGATAGTTAATATGATTAAATATTTATTTAAAAAAAAGATATAAGAAGTTACTATGACATGTATATAACTCTCTGTGTGATAATTGTTTTTTGTTGGAAACCTTTATGTCCATGTTTTCCATATGTTAGTGGCTTATATATATATATATATATATATATATATATATATTGTTATCGTATGTATGAATATATATACGATTATCCTATAATGCCTCCTCTTACTCAAATTTATATTTTGCAAGTATTGTATCTAAGAAAAACAATCATAACTTAATAATCTTAGTGACATCTAACAAAACGTAGGAGAAGACTTCGTTTTAGATTCCACTATGAATATCTTCTATAAATCGTTGATTTCTATGGTGATACAAAAACTCATTAAAACAACAAGAATGTATCTAGTAAAATATCTTTCTGTAACAAAACCCCTAAACAAGTAAACAGGGTTATCAGTTTCTAGGGAATTGTTGTAGCTTAACTCTATTAATTTGTATTGATATACAATTTATTTCTTACAGTTTTGATTTTGTAGTTTCCTTTTGTTTGCTTGCATTTTCTCACTATCTACTTTGAAAATTTTGTAACTTCAATAATAATGAAAGAGAACCCTCGCTCTCACATTCCTATTGAATGGTCAAAGTATTCATTATTCTTTTTATGCATGAAATATTTAAATAATTCCATGGCGGTATGGTACTTAAAATTTGAATAAGACTTTGAAAAATAATGCAGAATTACTTAAATTTTTGCTTTATGGATCATAAAGTGACTATTTAGCTTCTATAACATGCATCCATCTATACCAATCCAATCCTATAGCATACACATAAATTTAATTTTTCTAGCTACATGCAAACCATTAATCCCGACAGAAAAATAAGATACATCTATATAGATCAGATTCTATAGAATAAATATATTTTTCTGTAGCTACATGCAGATCATTAATCCCAACAGAAACAATAAGATACATCTATATAGATTAAATTATGTAGCCATAAGCAATTCAATATCCATAGAAATGAAAATGAGTCTAATGAAAATACATATATGTAATAGTGATGCTGGAAAACAAATGGAACAACCACGTTCCACCCAACCGCAGATACATAACAACCAAGATTACTTGCCTTGATCACCCCATAGTCTGATCACAATTCCATAAGGTAAAATTGAGCTTCACTCCTTAGCCATTGTATTTATGTATAGTTCAGAAAATTATTTTCCTAACACCATTTGTGTTCACACATCAAATAGTCATCTCCACAACATACTAAGCAGTGTCCTGTCTCACACATGTATTGTATATATCTCATTTCTCATTGCCTACGACTTTTCCATCCATTTCCCTCCTTGGGAAATTCACATCTGTACAAACCTCTGATTTTTAGGGGCTGCTAGTGACAAAACTCAACTTTTGACACTTGTAAAAATCATCTCTGAATTAACTCAAACATGTTCCCCACTCATGGAGTCATAGTCAACTACTTTTAACCTGGTTGTTACACCTGTTTTCCAACATTTAATTTATTAAAATATATGTCTCATACATATGTCCATCAAAATAGGACAGTTGGAAAGTCAAACTCTTGCTCAACAATCATAAAAATAATAATTGCATGCCTTCATAATTTCAAATACAAATTTCCATAAATGGAAATTTATTTTCAAAGAAATAACATTAAAATAATCTATTTTAATATTTGAGTATGTCACATAAAATTGTTCTTGTAAGTCATTAAGAACAATCAATCCAACTTTCTTACTAATTGCATGTTTTACCTCTCTATTCGATTCTTTGTGAGATTCATATTGTATTTGAATTTTATACAGATTGTTGTTCTGAGTCAATTTTCTTGCAACTAGCTATAAACATTTCATTATTGGATGTTTCTACATAAACTATTTTTGATAAATTTTAGAAAAATAGCTTGTCTAGATTTTGTTGTTCATTGCAACATGATTTGCTACTAAGCAATGTTTGATGATATAATTGTCTTATAAGTAAATTTTGTTTTGATGCAAATATCAAACCTTTCTCAATGTGAAATTTAGAGTATAGGAGGGACAAATTGCATGAATCCATTTTGTTGGCAAATGCATTCTTAAACTTATTTGGGATCTTTAATAAGTTATTTGGTATTGGTTGGTACTTGAATTTCTATTTGTTTGTCTCAAGGGAAGAAATTTTTTATTGTGGCCCTTGCAAAACCATTTCCAATTTAATTATGGTTCTTTGTAAGAGTCATGTATTTTGCATATTTATGTTTGTTTCTGATGAATATGCTCCCAGTGAGCATGTGATTTCCAAGTGTAAGATTGATTTTTATCCTGATTATTTTTTGTGTCCTTACAGATGCAATTATTAGCGGGTATAAGATTCTTCCTTTGATGAGAAACTTAGCAAAGCACTTACTATTTAGTGAGGTTACAAGTGATTTTATACTACTATGTTATTTTTACTTGTTATTTCGCACATGATTTTGTGCATTTGATGAGAAACTTAGAAGACCATTAGTTGTTTGAGTGTAAAACAAGTTACTAGTCATATAGTTATTTCCATTGGATTTAAGGAGAATAAAAATTATAAATTTGGTGCAGAAAATGGTGACATCCATGCATAGATGAGACATTGGCATTAAGACCACACTCTCTCTTACATAAATTCAATTTGGGTGATGTTGGGAAATTTGAAAACCAAGACACTCTTGATGGGCTATCTGGTTATTCTATGGTCCATGAAATGTTTTTATTGGGTATGGAGGAAGGTGTGGATTTCCCGATTTTCTTTTAAATAGTCCAATCCAAGCCATATGGTAGTGTTGTACCAATCAGTTCATTAAGAAATCAAAGTGTCTTTAGCTACTTTGACTCAAATTGAAATTTAAGTTAATTTCCAAATATATATTTAGGATATTAAACATTTGAAATTTCTAGAGGAGCAGTTCAAGTCCCATGGAAATAACAAATTGATATGGAGATATGGAGATGAGCATAATTTGAAATTTCCTTGTTGCTAGTAAACCAACCTGGTAGTAAATTATTTGATACTTTCCTTCTGACTAGAGCATAACCACATGTGTTGGCATTCCTTTAAGTTAGTCATAACAAAAGGAAAACATTGTAAAAGGAGGTTAGACAAATCCAGGTATATAACTATTTCCTCCCAACCACTCTCAATCAATAATGTCCTCCTTGTAAAAATCGACACTAAGAAATATATATACATATGAAACTGTTAGGCACCAGATATATTATAATATGAGAAAACAAAAATATTGCAGTGAATACCAACGAAATAACAATAGAGAACAAAAATATAGCAACGAAACAGCAAAATATATGGAACCACAACACCAAAATAATACCTTTAATCATAGGAAACAATGTTCACTTACCTCTTTGATGGGGAAACCTTCTGTTGCAGTGCCCCTACCTCAATAGGGTCTACTGACCTCCCAGTCTTTGAATCTTCTCAATCTTCGAGCTGGAACAACTCTTCGATTCTCTGCTAAGATCTTCAAGAATTATCCACAGGTCCTTCTCACGAAACTCCACCATGCGAACAAGCACCAAGCACAATTTTCTCTCACGCGACCACAGGATGTGACCACACTCCTAACAAAAGGCGCTTTGTGCTTCGGGGCCTCGGGTTTTCTGTTTCCAAGTCACACAACTCTCTTGAGTCTCAATCTCCCGATTTCCAAATCCTCCCTAAGACCAAATCTGATGGTCCTGTGCTTTCCTTGATCGACGACTGCAATCGTTTCACGATTTCACGATTTTGGGGGTTGGTCACCTCTGTTCTTCTAATCCTTGATTTTCTGATATTTGCGAGAGTCAGATTGATGTCTCATGACTCTCTTCGATCGATGGTTGTGATCAAGTCGTGATTTAGTGTTTCGCGGATTTGGGACTCCCCTTACCTCTATTCTCCCAATCCCTGATTTCCTGATAGTGCTAGATCAACGGTCCGGGTCTTTCCTTGGATCAACAGCTGTGATTAAGTCAGGGTTTCATGTTTCACGACCTTGGGAATCTCCTTGCCTCTGTTCTATTGATACCCGAAATAGCGATGGTACTAGATCGACGGTCCAACTCTTTCCTTTGATCAACGGTTGTGATTAAGTCGAGGTTTCACTTTTTGCAACTTTGGGATTCTCCTTACCTCCATTCTCTCGATACTCGAAATAGAGATAGTGCTAGATCGACGGTCTAGATTTTTTCTTGGATCAATGACTGTGATCAATTTGAGATTTCACATTTCATGGATTTGACTCTTATGGAGTCCCTTCAACACTTAGCCAAATTCCAAATTTGTGCACTCCTTGCAACAAATTCTTACGCAAGACTTGGTTCTTGTGGGTGACTGTGAACACTTTGCAGCAGTCTCTTTGCACTCCTTGCAAAGGGAAAGTTTCATGTTATCTCTTCTGAGCTTCGGAATCGAAAAAGATCCCATTACGCACTCCTTGCATTCTGTGTGCACACCTTGCATTCACTCAACAAAAGAGAAACAATTGAAACTTATACCAACTCTCACAGTTTCATCCATTCATAATGAAATTCATTCATTTATGAAAACACAATAACAGAGAATTACAAAACGTAATAGTGCTATGCATTTGAGTCAAATTTCCTCTATCATATTCATTCAAAAGTAAATGTTTACAGCTAATATCAAAACAATAACTCAAAAATCATAAAAAATCCTACTAACTCACAACATCCTCATTTGGGCGTACAAAACCTCTATTTATCTCAGCGGGTCCTTAGGGTTCCCCCCGACTACTCATCTACTCGGAAAAGAAAAAAAATCTAACTTCTACCTAAGTTCAATTACATTCAAAACTTAGGGTGAAACTCCCAGATCACTCGTGATCATCCACTCCCACACGTTTGATCTTCTTCCATTTTTCCAATAGCTCCAAAATATTCGCAGTAACTCCTAGTGTTTGAGATTCCAAAATGATTCCTAGGTGCTGAGTTGTCCTACCACGCATGCTAGCTGACGATGCTTCTGCATCATACTCCCCCTAGAAAAAAATTCATGGACTCCTGTCCATGAGATTCTGCACCAACTTTCCATGCTTTTGGTATCAACTTCATTTTCCCAACTGGCATCCTCTGTCGGGTATCCCTTCCACTTAACCAGATATTCAAGATAGGTCTTCCTCCTGGTATTCTTGCCAATTCTCTTATCAATGGTCTTCTCCATTTGTGGTTTTTCTGCTATAGGCATTTGTTTCTCCCACTGAATCTTTTCTTGATCTTTTGATCCCTCTACGTCATCTTTCCAGTAAGGATATAAGTATGAAACGTTGAATATGGGCGATATGCCCACATCATCTAGAAACTCAACATCATAGGCATTGGCATCAAACCTCCTCATGATCTTACATGGCCCTATCTTCTTCATTTTTAACTTGTTATATGTTCCCTTAGGAAACCTTTCTTTCCTGAGATGTGTCAAAACCTGATCTCCCACCTCAAATTGAAGTTCTCTGCGATGTTCATCGACTCTGCACTTGTACTCTTGGCTAGAGTTTTGTAATTTTCCTCTGATGTGGCTATGGAGCTTCTACATTTCTGCAGCAAAATCTTCTGCTCCAGCACTTCTGATCTCACTTTTTCCAAGTATATCAACTCGGATACTCCCCTGGGTTGCATTCCATACAATATATGGAATGGGCTCTTTCTAGTGCTTTTGTTTGGCGAGTGTTTGTATGCAAATTCTGCTTGTGGTATAATCTGATCCCACTGGTTATGATGCTTGGTGACTAGACTCCTCAACATTTTTCCCAAGATTTTGTTTACCACCTCAGTCTGTCCATCTGTCTGAGGATGATAAGCTGAGCTGAAGGACAGATCCATCCCCAACTTATTCCACAGTTTTCTCCAAAAATGACCAACAAATTTTGTGTCTCTATCTGAGATGATACTCTGGGTAGGCCGTGAAGTCTCACAACTTCCTTGAAAAAAAAAATTGCAACATGTGTTGCATCACTGTTCTTCTGGCATGAGATGAAGTGTGCCATATTTGAAAATCTATCCACTGCCACAAATATGGAATCACATCCTCTTTGCGTTCTTGGTAGTCCTAACACAAAATCCATGCTTATCGCATCCCAAGGCCTCTCTGGTATTGGCAATGGTTGATACAATCTAGTGTTATGTCTTGTTCCTTTTGCATGTTGGCAGATTCTACATATGTTCAAAAATTTCACCACTTTTGTCCTCATACCTGGCCAATAGTATGAACTGCTCAACTGTGTGAATGTTTTATCATGGCCGAAATGTCCAGCCAATCCTCCACTATGCTTCTCCTTCAAAAGGTTGTTCCTCATTAAACATTTTGGTATGCATAATTGATTTCCCTTGAACAACAATCCCTCTTTAATTATATACTCTACCCACTAGCTCCTATCTCTCAGTATAGGATTCGCACATGCTTCGTATGTCTCCTTGAAATCTAGATCATCATTGTACATTTCCTTAAGGTGATCAAACCCCAAGGTCTTCACCTAAAATTCCTGTAGAATAAAACATCTCCTGCTCAATGCATCAACAACTTTTTTAGCATTCCCAACAATATGTTTTATGACAAAAGTAAAATTCTGCATAAACTCAATCCACTTTGCATGCTTCTGATTCAATTTTTCCTGTCTGGTTATGAATTGTAAAGCTTGGTTATCACTATACAAGACAAATTCCTATGCGACAAGGTAATGTCTCCACTTCTTCAGGGCTTGAATTATGGCATAAAATTCTTTATCATATGTGGAGTATTTTCTCTTAGTCTCATTCAACTTCTCACTAAAATAAGCAACTGGTCTATTATCCTAGCTCAAAAATGCTCCGATTGCAACTCCACTTGCATCACATCTCACCTAAAATATCTTTTCAAAATTTGGCAAGACCAAAATTGGTCATTCTGCTATCTTCTCCTTCAGTGTATTGAAGCTCCTCTCTACCTCCTCTGTCCATTTAAAAGACTTGTGCTTCTTCTTTACTGTATCCATCATTGGTGCACAAATTCCACTGAAATCTCTGATGAACTTCCTATAAAAACTTGCTAATCCATGGAAGCTTCTTACCTCAAACATGCTTCTCGGTGACGACCATTCTTTGATTGCTTTGACCTTTTCTGGATCCATCTTCAGCTTCTTAACCCAAGTAAATGATTTTTTTCTTCATAAAAGAGGACTTCTTCATATTTATTAGCAGCTTCTCCTGTTGTAGTCTTGTCATCACTAGTGTCAGGTGTCTCAAATGCTCCTCTTTAGTCTTGCTAAAGATCAGTATATCATCCAGATATAAAACCACAAACTTGCCAATGAAATCTTTTAGTATTTCATTCATCAACCTCAAAAAATTGCTCGGTGCATTTGTGAAGCCAAATGGCATAAAAAGCCATTCATACAAACCTTCATTTGTCTTAAAGGTTGTCTTCCACTCATCACCTTCTCTTATTCTTATCTGGTGATATCCAATTTTCAAATCTATCTTACAAAAGAAGTTTTCTCCACTTAAACAATCCATTAAATCATCCATTCTTGGAAAAGGAAATCTATACCTGATGGTGATCTTGTTAATGGCTCTTGAGTTTGTACACTTTCTCCATCCTCCATCTTTCTTTGGACTCAGCACAGTTGGCACTGCGCATGGACTAACAATTCCTAGACTTGGTCCTTTACCTCCTCATTCTCTTGAGGTGTCAGTTTGTATGTTTCTTTGTTTGGCAGACTTTCTCTTGGTATCAGATCAATATGATGGATGATACTTCTGATGGGTGGTAATGAGTTAGGCAGCTCATCCACCACTATGTCAGCAAAATTATCCAACAATTCTTTAATTTCTTCCGGAAAATCATCCATTGAAGTACTTGTAAGGACAACTCTAGGTTTCCTCACCACAACAAACTACATCTCCTAACCTTTCTTAACTTCTCTCAGGATTTCCTTCCCACTCATGAGAAGTATGCTTGTGTTGGCTTCCTCTTTCGCTTTCTTCTCCTCTATTGGCAGCAACACATGTGTCCTACCATTCTTCTCCAAGGTGTATGTATTCTTCCTCCCATCATGAATGACGTTCTTTTAAAAATGCCATGGTCTTCCCAACAAAATATGGCATACATCCATGGAAATTACATCACATAGAATTTCATATCTATATCCTCCTATTTTAAATTCAACCAAGCATTGTTTAGTAACCATTACCTAGTGTCCTTTCTGCAACCATGAGACTTTGTATGGATTCATATGTGCAGTTGTCTCCAGCTCCAATTTCTCCACCAGATATGTGGATACCAAGTTTTCAGTACTCCCACTGTCAATTATCACCTTGTAGACTATGTCCTTAGTCTTGCAAGTTGTCCTGAAAAGACTATTTCTCTACACTGGCTTCTCAACTTTTGCCTCTAGTTTTAAGATAACTTTTCTCAACATTAGGGATGCTCCATCCTCTACTCCTTCTGCTTCAACATTTCTTCTCTATACTTCCGAAATGTGAGCTTCACCTTCTCCTTCTTTCTTTCTCTCGGGACATTCCCAATACTTATGTCCTGCCTTTCCACAGGTGTAACATCTCACTTCTCTTCCTCTGCCTCTTCCTCTTCCTCTGGAAGAACTTATTCCACCATCTTGTCTTCCTTGGGAACTTCCTCCTCTTTCCAAATGTGGTTTCTCAGTCTCATCTTTGGATTTTTGTGCCTTGTCTTGGGCAACTCCCTTGCCTTTGTTCGGAACTGGGTTTCTACCTCTACCTCGCTGATTTTTTTATTTTTTTTTCTGGCCAACTTCTCCTCCGCCTTCAATGAAAACTGATAAGCATCCTCCACTCTCCTTACTGACATCATGCTCATCTCATCCTGGATTTCATAACTCAGGCCATTTATATACCTGACAACTTTTTCTTCATCCTTCTCTCTTTGTCCAGTTCCGATGTTCAACTTGTAGAACTCCTCTGTGTATTCTTTAATTGTCATACCCTTCTGTCTCAAGTTTTGCAATTTCCTAAACAGATTGATCTGGTAGTATTTGGGCATGAATTTTGCCTTCAGCTTGGCTACCATTCTATCCCAATTATTTATCTTATGTTTCCCCTTTGTTCTCCTCTCAGCCCGCATTTCATCCCACCACAGTGTTGCATGTCCTTTGAGTCTGGTGACAACATATCTCACCCTTTTCTCCTCATCGACGTCTTCATAGTCGAAATATTTGTCCATGGTTCTTACCCAATCTAGAAACTCATCAACATCCAAATTACCTTCGTACATTGGGACCTCTATCTTGGCTCTAGCTCCCAATCTAACAACCACTCTTAGAAAGTGCTCTTCAACAACATTCTCTCTTGCAGCTTCTTCGACTTCTACTTCTTCGCTCTCTGCATTGTTGATGTCTCCAGCATCAGGTGCCCTCCTTTGCGCTGCCTCCATCGCCTCTAATATTGCACAAAGTTCTCGCATCTCCCTTTCTACAACTCGATTAGCTAAAAGTTGTTCCACTCATCTCCTCGGTGGCATTGTGTCGACTGTCTATCACACACAGAGTGTAGCTTCGAGTTGTATCATCTCCTTTATCTCCTTTTCCTGAAATCTATAGACAAAAATAAGCTCTGATACCACTTGTTGTAGTGCCCCTACCTCAACAAGGTCTACTGACCTCTCGATCTCTGGATATTCTCAATATTCGAGCTGGAAAAACTCTTTGACTCTCTAGTAAGATCTTCAATAATTATCCACATGTCCTTCTCACAAAACTCCACCGTGCGAACAAGCACCAAGTGCAAGTTTCTCTCACACGACCACAACCTGTGACCACACACCTAACAAAAGGTGCTTCGTGCTTCGGGACCTCGGGTGTTATGTTTCCCAGTCACTCAAATCTCTTGAGTCTTGATCTCTCAATTTCCAAATCCTCCCTAAGACCAAATATGACAGTCCTGCGCTTTCCTCGATCGACGACTGTGATCGTTTCACGATTTCATGACTTTGGGGGTTGGTTCACCTCCGTTCTCTTGATCCCCAATTTCCTGATATTTGTAAGTGTCAAATTGATGGCTCACGGCTCTCTTCGATCGGCGACTGTGATCAAGTCACGATTTCATGTTTCACAGATTTGGGAGTCCCCTTACCTCCTTTCTCCTAATCCCCAATTTCCCGATAGTGCTAGATCGACAATCCAAGTCTTTCCTTGGATCAACAGCTGTGATTAATTCAGGGTTTCACGTTTCATGACTTTGGGAGTCTCCTTGCCTCCGTTCTCCCGATACCTGAAATAGTGATGGTACTAGATCAATGGTCCAACTCTTTCCTTTGATCAATGACTATGATTAATTCAGGGTTTCGTGCTTCACAACTTTAGGAGTATCCTTACCTCTATTCTCTCGATATTCAAAATAGCGATGGTGCTAGATCGACGGTCCAGATCTTTCCTTAGATCAACGACTTTGATCAAGTCGGGATTTCACGTTTGTTACCCATGATTTTGGTCATCATGATGGTGTATTAATGGTGGTGTACTCAGGCTCTTCATAAGAACTTTCTCCTGAGAAAAGTTACTTTCATCTCTTCCCAGAAAACTCATTTTTGAAGAAGGTTCACAGGCTGCTAATATATTAGGGTGCGAGAATGACCCATTCTCGCAAGCTGCCTTAAGCTAGGGTGCGAACTTCTCGCACTGTGTTGAATAGCCAGGGTGCGAACTCTTCCTAAAGCATGGAAAAAGATGAATTCTCGATGTTTCTAGAAGGGAATCTTCTAGAAGAATGGGTTGGCATTCGAATGGTTATCCTTGTACTAGATTCCCTGATATTGTGGGATCATTATTATCCAAGTAACTATCTCATTCTCTCCTATATATTGAGGGAATTCTCATGGAAAAGGTTAAGCAAGATTCATTGGAGAATTGGTGAAAGAATTGTGTGAAGGACTTAGCTTGAATAATAGCTTGGAGACTCTAGCGAGTCTATCAAGAGGATTTGATCTTCTTCATGCAAGGATTGAGAAAGTGTGTGTGTTGGAGCCAAGAGCCATCGAAAGGAATCTTGCGACATCAAAGCGATCAGGTTGTAATCTTTACTTTCAATTAATATGATACAGTGGCATGTCCCTTTCCCATAAAGCTATTCTCACTTTATTGTGTAATTCCTTGATCATACACATAAGTTGACTGTTGAATATATTTTGCTATCTTCACTTTGGTTGGTCTATGTTGTCTTGGTCTTGACCTCACAAGAGAACCGGAGCGAAGCGGGAGCAACAGAGACCCTAGGAAGCGATATAAAGGTATGTTACTTGTTCCTTCCTACTAGTTAATTTAATGGTCAAAACTTAGGGAAAGAGTCATGTCCTGTCCTGTTTTGTTCTAGATCCAGGTGAATCTAGGGAGATCTGTTAGTGTCCGCACCTACTGATTAGTCCGATAAAAAAATTGGCGACTCCACTGGGGATCATCCCATTTTCTTTGTGGCTTTTGGTGTTTTTCCTTGTCCATTTGCTCTTGTTTTACTTTTCTCCTTTCATATCAATCTCCGAGTCTTCAGGATGCCTTGATAGACCCTCTGGGTCTAGAGGCCTCTTCAAATTTTATGTCATTTTCCAAAAAATTGACTAAGTTCAGACATTCTCGCACTGTACTTCACAGTAGCCTACAAGAATCTACAGAGTTCGCATCCTGCCTTTAGTTTCGGTGTGAGGTTCTTGCACTCTGCTCAAGGGTCACCAACGAGAATCACTAATTCTCGCACTGTGTAATATTGCCAGCCTGCGAACTTGTTTTTTCAAACTTTTGGATTTGAGTTTTGGCATCTTCAACTGCCCAGATCAGTCTAGGTGCCTCATAAGATTTTCTTAGACCATTGATTGATGTCTTTCTTGTCTTTGTTTTCGTGCATGAACAGTCTTAGGGTTTCAAGGCTCTTCTTGTCACTTTTGTCTTGACTTTCGTTTCTTGACTTTTCTTGTCATAACCATACTCTCTGATTTCATAATCTGAGTGTGCTTGTTTGGTTAAGGACTGGCGATCGGTTGAAAGTTGAGTTTCTTCGTCTTTATCATTCGCTTATTGTTTGAAAGATCAATTTTCTTATGCGATTGAAAAGACTAGATTGGTTTGTTTCTTATTTTTGTTTTCATTGAAAGAGTGGTTTGGGATTTTTGTCATTGCTTATTCATTGGTTTTTTATTTTCTGTACTCTCACTATCATAGTGTGGGTCCTTTTTGAAAAGTGAACAAAAGTTTTTCTTTCAAAAAATCATTTTCGTTTTCGAAAATGTTGAAAATTAATTGTTGAAATTATTGAAAAAGAAACGATAGAGAATTGTAATTGATGCATGATTTGTTGCATTTGCATTTTAAAGGAAATTGTGTTTTGTAGTTCAAATTTTGATCCGGAAAACTTCTCTCTCCCTCCCATACATAGGATTCATTGAACTAAAATTGATATATTTTTCATTCTCATCCATGCATCGTTGGGTCATAGTCATACAACATAAGTTTCATCTCTGTTTCCTTTGAGTAAACAACAACTCTTAATAACACTGCACAATTGTAAAATTTATCTAGTAACTCTTTTCTAGGGCTCTATTACACCAACATTTAGCTAGGCTAGCGCTTTGGAGTAGGAAGAGAGATACACTCTCCAAAAGCACAACACACACAATAGCATCTTGTGTTAAGGAGTGTTAAATTCCATTTACAACATCTTGTCCTGGGAAGCCCTTCTCACACAAGGGTCAAACATGAGGTTGCATTGATCTTGACAAAGTTACTCACCCTACTTTGTTGATATCAGTGTAGAGATTGCACGTATTATGAGGATCACTCGGAGGTATACCCACAATGATGAGTGGAAGCCTTTCGAGTTGATTTTGGGATAGATACCCTGCCCTTGTGTGTGGATCGGACTGTTGATTGTCCCCCCAGGCTTTATTGTTGTTGGTGGTGACCTTAGTGGCCTATCTTTCTAGGTTCTTACATGAGATGACTATGAAGGGAAAAGTCTTCACGGTACCTGTAATTGACGTTGACCAAACTCACTCGGGCTCCTTGGAGGGTATACCGATGATTATGTGTGGGAGATTGCACTAGGGTGTAAGTCCATTAAGCAGGTCGTCAGCGTAACTTTTCCACCCTAGCCCAGCCCCTTCTCGTCTCATTGTTGCGACGTTGGATTTCATCACCAACTAATGACTTCGGAATTAGAAGGTCTTGTTTGCTTGGTGTTGCTTCCTAGATTTTGTTTACTGGTGCGTGTTGTTTGTTTCCCAAAGTTGACCATAAGATTTTCTTTGTGAAGTTTGTCACCCATTTACAATAGCTCCTCCATTTCATTCACGTAGAATGCAGGGTTTATCTACAGATCATCTGGAAGGTTCTCAACCCTTTCCTACAAGTACACCTGAGGGATCTCCTCGGAAAAGTGAAGTCCTAGTCATCACCACACCGCAAGTGGAACGCACTGACTCTCTAGAACATTTTCGAATTACAAATACTCGAGAGGACTTTCGACTTCACCATGATTCTGAGCGACCGTTTATGTGACTGAATTCTTCTGGGGACTTAGTTGTTACATCTTTTGGATCACCAATTGGACCCTTTCCACGCATAGAAGGCCAAGATCTTTTTTGGTCTACAGGTGTTTTTCGACGGGACCTTTTTGGTCCAAGTTCACCTGTGATTTCTGAAATCAACCCACCTGTGATTTTCAAAATATCTAGTCTAGAGACAGTATCGTTGAATACTGCTTATCACTTTACCATCCCTACCGAAATGGCCCATCTCACAGATACTACGAGTGTTCCAACCGGATTTACTGCGGTTAGTCTTGTTCCCATCAACACACCGCGAATGCCCAACGTCACTCCGACACTACCACCCAGATACCGTGCATTGAATGCTTCCATTCACACTCCTACGCAAACCCCATCCAACTCTCCTGGTGGTCCTTATTGTTCTGGGCACTCTCTTCTCGGTTTTATTCCAACACTCCCTCAATTTCCTTTTGGAGGACCTTCTTCATCTTCTACTGGAAGTCTTAATCCTAGTGGCGCTCTTCTATCATTCACTCCAAATTACCAGATTCTGGTTGGTGGAAAATTTTACCAAGGTGGTATGACTCAACCCCCTCTCAGCGGGCAAATTCCTTTTGGAACACAAATCCCAATTGGAACATAACCCCCAATTGGAACACTACCTCCAATTGGAACACCACCTTCGATGGGAGGACCGACTCCACCTTATGGGCAAACTATACCTCCATCCTTGGCCCAATATTGGAATCAGTTGATACAACAACCTACTCAATCGACTGGGGGGCAACAGTTTCCAGCTGCGTCTGTAATACCCCCTAGTGTGGGCCAACCATATCCAGGTTCGTTCAATCCCATTTGGGGGGCGAATGCTCAAACTCAAGCCCCTGTTCCAGGGTACAATCCTATGAGTTACTATCCTCTTCAACAACCACCGAATATGCTTGGGTCTTCACATTATATGCAGACTACTTATGGTCCTACTGGTTTGTCGACAAGGCTTCCTCCCCAAAGCCACCAGTACCCGCAGGTTAATCGACATTTACCCTTTCTTTCCACTTTGGATCTTCTAGATTTGTCAAGGATTTTAAATGATCCTATTCGTCACTCTCCCCAATGACCTGCTATACCAGCCAAGCTTCCATCAAACATTCCTAAATTTGACGGCAAAGCGAGAGAGGACCCAAAAAATCACGTTATGACTTTTCACCTATGGTGCTCATCCAACTCGTTGATGGATGACTCTATTCATTTACGTTTTTTTCAACGAACCCTCATAGGTTCTGCTGCGAAGTGGTATATCGAATTTCCATGAGGTTTCTTCTCTGACTTCAACACCCTAGCCATGGATTTCCTCACACACTATCAGTTATCGATTCATTATGACATAGGGACCGAGATTTTGACTTCCTTCAAACAGAACAAAGCCACTCATATATTCGATCACATCCATGAGTGGTGAAGGAGATGACATCTCATTAAACTTGAGCTCCCCGATCAGTTGCTGACAGAGTGGTTCACAAAATCATTTGTTAACGACATCGGTAAGGACATTTCCATGGGTGGTGTAGTCATGGAACAACAGGATATAAGTCGTACTCAATATCGTGACCTCGTTTACTCATAAATGGGAACCCTTTACGATTTACTACCTGACTTACCTTGTCCTAATACTTCCATCACTTCAACTACTCCAGCTACTTCACATGTAGCTAATGGTGTGATTGGTACTTTCCAGGCCCAACCACATTCCGCTTCAAGCGCCAACCCCAAATCTGTTTCTTCTAATGTTCAAAATGATCTGTCTCCTGCCCCTCCCACCGACAAGACTTCTGAGGTAAATGCAATCCAATCTACCCCAGCCGATAAAAACAAATCTAAAAAGGGAAGGGGTAAGAATAAGGAGGGAAAAAATACTTCTCGAGCAAATAAAACAAAAACTACCCCTTTTGACGATCGAGATAAGTACAAACCACGATACCCTTGTCTTATCTGTGGTGATGATCACTACACGAAGGATTGTCCATGATGTGTCGAGGTCACTAAGTTTCTTCAAGGATCTCCAAAACCACCTGCACCGGCTGTCTTGTCCCAACCCTTTCCGTCTCAACAACAGGCTCAATTGGTCATCCATGACCAACCCTCATTTTCTACCACCTCCTATGTTTTGATGTGTACTGGTGATTCTAAGCAGAGAAACATTGCACTCACCACTCGAGCCAAATATTATTCTCCTTCTAAAGAGAAGGTTGATGATCTACATCCTTCCTTGGTACAACCCTCTCCATCGACTCCACCTACCAACGGTCCTCTTCATCTCAAACGACCGAGCCTTGACACAGTTCTACGACCCCCCCCAAAGGGTGTAGTTTGGAAATAGACTTTCAATCCTCATGCTCATGTGGCCCAGAACTACAACATTGTTGAAGATCTAGCACAATCACCTTCTGCGATGTCAACCCTTGAAGTCCTTCAATTTTGTCCCGCACAATGGAAGGCACTGTTGAAAGCTATCGGTGGAATCGATCCGACGGACATGAATTTAATAATATTTGACTTGGAAGATCACATTCCAAGGTTACCCCCTCAACTTGCGTTCCAGATCCAAGTGATTGTCTCTGACAAAAACATTTTCCGAACCGTTATCGATGAGGGTGCCTTGACATGTGTTATGTCTGTTGCTTGGTGGAAAGCCATTGGCTCTCCTTCTTTGAATGAATCCCAGAATACTCTTAAAGCCTTCAACGGCTCTGGTTTTAAGCCCTACGGTGTCCTTCCTTCATTTCCCATCACGTTAGAAGGTAAAACAATCCAAGTTGAAGTGGAAGTCTTTGATGCCCCCCTTGATTACAATCTTCTGCTTGGCCGCAACTGGATCGATTCCATGCACGCAGTTGTGTCGACCCTTTTTCTTGTGGTACGTTTCCCACATCAAGGTAAGGTTGTCACCGTCGATCAAATATCCTTCTTCAATTTTGATACCCGTACTGGCAATGTACCATTTATCGCTAAAACCCCACCGGGTTATGAGAACATCGGTTTAGGCCTTCTCAAAGATTCTTTGTTAATGGGTACTTTCCCCATTCCACCACCTGATTTTCCATGCTTGTCAGTTGCTTCCATCAACATGATCTCCACCTTGCCTCATGAACTTCTTGCATCTCACAACCCCTGGATAGTACCTGACCCTGGAGATCATCTTCGTTTCGGTGACGAAATGTCGTTAAGTCCAGTTGAATCTGCCTATCAGGCCATTCAATCGGAAACACCTTCTATCCCCTCTCTTGACGAGTTATCTCCCGATCTTTTCCGTGTCGTTTTTCCCACAGACGAGATGATCATGTCTGTCATGGAGGACACCCCTTGGGACGATGGGCATCATCGTTCCATCCTCTTTCTGGAGCAACATACTCTTGAGAAATACCAACATATTTCGACCCCATCGACTGTTGTTGTCATCTCGACCGTTCCCAAGTCTGCACACGATGTGTTTTCTGAAGGGAACTTAAGCAATATCTCACCCACTATTCCCCTTGACATATCCGTCAAACCTGGAATCGTCGAAAATGTCCATATTGGAGCTTCGTGTTCTCCTGACAAATTCGTCACCTACACGTCCCTTTTCAAAGAGTTTCATGACATATTTGCCTGGAGCTATGAAGAAATGTTGGGTATCGACCCTCAAATTGTGATACATGAGATAAAGACATACCCCAATGCTAAACCCATCTGACAACGCCTTCGTCTAGTTCACCCACGTAAAGTGGCTGCTATAAAGCTCGAAGTCGAGAAACTTCTAAAAGACGGCTTTATTTATCCGGTGGCTCTCACAGACTGGGTTTCCAATCTTGTCCCGATTGATAAGAAACAAGGCACCATTCGTGTATGCGTTGATTATAGGGATATCAACAAATCTTGTCCAAAAGACAACTTTCCTACCCCTTTCGTCGATCAGATTGTCGATGACTGCGCCAGAAGTGAAATATTCTCTCTCATGGATGGTTTCTTTGGATATAATCAAATCAAAATTGTTCCCGAGGATCAACATAAGACTTCTTTTATTTGTCCTTGGGGTACTTTTGCCTATCGGAAACTTCCTTTCGATCTGAAGAACGTTGGCGCAACTTTTCAACGCGCTATGTCTTATGCTTTCCATGATATCAAACACATTTTTCAACCATATTTGGACGATTTACCCACTCACTCAATGTGCCAAGTTGATCACCCAAAACACCTCTGAGCCATTTGCATCCGTTGTCGGTTCTACCGTATTCGTTTGAATCCTCATAAGTGTGTTTCCTGTGTAGAATCCGACCGCCTTCTAGGTTTTATCGTTTTGCGTCAAGGGATTCAGGTGGATCCTTTAAAGGTTGAGGTGATCCTTAATCTCCCTCCTTCTACACTTCGCCAGTTTCAAAGTTTGCAGGGGAAAGAAAACTTTCTTTGTCTTTTTATCCCAAATTACGTCGAGATAACTCATGGATTTATGTAGCTATTAAAGAAGGATTTAGAGTTCATCTGGGATATCATCGCCAACCACGCTTTTGAGGCTTTGAAATTGTCCCTAATCCGTGGTCCGCTTCTCTTTCCCCCCGATTATAGTCACGATTATTTCCTTTATCTTGCTGCCTCAGAGTACACTATTGGTATGGTTCTCGTTCAAGAGGATGATGCTAACGACGAACATGTTATCTACTATTTGAGTCAAAGTCTAACGCCTATTGAAATCAAGTATTTACATGTCAAAAAACTGGCCTTGGCTGCCATTCAAGCCGTCCAATGCTTCCAACACTATATCCTCTCATGCAAGACTACAATGCTTTCTCATTGCAACCCTATGCAACACATTTTGACACGTCAATTGCTAGGGGGAAAATACTCCAAATGGATTGTGATACTCCAGGAGTTTGACTTGGAATTCGAACGCGCCAAGTCCAATAAGTCCTTAGTTTTTGCTGAGTTGATATGTGACTTTCCCCATTCTGCAACGGAAAATGTAGTAGCTGATTCATTACCTGATGAATCTCTTTTCCTTATTAGAAATGATGATATTTGGTATGGGGATATCATTATCTATCTCCAAACCCATACTTTCCGGCCAACTTTGTCTAGTACTGACCGACGTCACATACGCTATCAAGCTTGTCAATACATTATCCTCGGGGATACTCTTTATCATCGGGGGATTGACTCTGTTTTTCGACGTTGCCTAACATTCGACGAAGCCGAGAAATCTTTGAATGACTACCAGTCTAGATCATGTGGTGGTCATATGTCTGGGTATGCTACTGCCCAGAAGATCTTACGTGCAGAGTATTTTTGGCCTTCTTTGTTTAACGACTGCATCATTGCCATTCAGAAATGCCATGCTTGCCAGACCTATAATCAGAAGATATGGTCACATCTCGCTCCTCTTCACCATGTGGTCTCAGTTGGTCCCTTTGTGAAATGGGGCATTGATTTCATGATATGTCACCCTCACTCGGTTGGGGGGCATGGTTACATCATTGTAGCCGTCGATTACTTTACGAAATGGGCCGAGGCGATGTCGACATTTGATAACACTGGAAAGACCACAACATTATTCATTTTTAATCACGTCATAGCTCGTTTTGGTGTTCCCCAAGCTATCGTCACTGATCATGGTAGCCACTTTAAAATTTTTATGATGTCTGAACTTACTGAAAAGTTAGGTCTTCGCCATGATAACTCAACGCCCTATTACCCACAAGCCAACGACCAAGTCAAAGCAATCAACAAAGTTCTCATAACTATGCTCCGACGAATGATAGGGATTCATAAAACAAGTTGGCACACAATGTTGTTTTCAGCATTGTGGGCTTACCAAACATCCGTCAAGTCCGCTACTGGGTTTACACCTTTCCATTTAGTCTATCGTGTGGAAGCCATTCTTCCGATTGAATGCAAGATACCCTCTTTAAAACTAGTTGTTGAACTCCTACCTAACACTTCTGCTGAGGAAGAACGTCTATTGTATCTTATGCGCTTAGACAAAAATCGACACGATGCTACCTTAGTTATTGAAGCTCAGAAGAAACATGTCAAGGCCCAATACGACAAACATGTCAAGCCTCGCATTTTCTCGGAAGGAGATCTCATTCTCCTATATGATCAAGATCAAGATATGCTAGGAGCTGGAAAATTCAAAGCCTTGTGGCGAGGTCCTTATATCGTTCGACGAGTTTTGGAAAAAGGATATTATGAGTTAGTAGATTACGATGATATCCCTTTGAGTGAACCCAGGAATGGGTTGTACTTCAAGAAGTACTATGCATAAAATCATCTATGCACGAGTACTTGTATTTTTTGTATCATACTTCTTGTGTGTTACTATAGCTTGCTTTTGTCGTTATTTGGTCTCTGCCATTATGTGATGTTGTGTTTGATTTCCAGATGTCCGAGCCTTCGCTACCCTATATTGGCTTCGCTAATGGCACTAGCCGTAGTACTTAGAACCTTGCTTCTGCTGCATGGGCAATTTACGCCCCTACAAACAAACTTGTATCCTTACGAGGTGTGTGCCTCGGCCGTGCGACCAACAACATTGCAGAGTATAGCGCCGTTATTGAATTATTGGTTGATGCTATCTCGCTCGGAATTCATCATTTGGTTGTGCGACTTGATTCGCAGCTTGTAGTACTATAGTTAAGTAATGTCTATACTATTTGAAGTCCTACTTTGTTACGGGTGTATTTGCAAATTCGCCTCTTGGAACATTATTTTGATTACATTGAATATCAACATATTCCTAAATGTCTAAATACATTAACAGATGCATTGGCTAACTATGTATTAGACAGACATTTGGATCATTTATAAATCAATCACATCAATTCACACAATACATGATAAACCAGTAGAATTCATCTGTATATATAACGATCAAAAGAGTTTTTTACAAAAAAATTTGTCTGAAGAACAAAATGTCAAAATCTGAAGCTCATAGATTCTACAAAGTGATGGCATGGATGGTGTTCACGGTAACACACAACTGCCCAGGAAACTCTACGGAGCAGTCGACTCATGGACCTTGACACTCCCACTGTATGACACTGATCGCATCGTGGAACCTCTTCAAGAGGCATGTCTAGAATATCTGCAGTCAAGCCCTCTAGGTTTTGTTCCACTACTTGATAATCCTCGGCATATTGTGGCACTGTCTCTACCTCTCCCCACCGCTGAATGGGAGAAGTACCAAGAGGTCGGTAAGTTTCAACATCTGTGTCATCAACAATGATTTTGGATTTAGTCTTTGGACAAACATATAAAATAAAAACATTTGAATATGATAAAAATTCACAAACATTTAAAAGGAAAAAATGTGTGTACTTCTTACCAAGCTCCCCCCATTGAGCATCCTTTGGCAGCACTAAGTCTGGATCTCCTCGGAAATCCAATCTAGCATAAGCATAGTCGTCAACCATCAACATCTGTGGTTGAAGCCAATCGAAGAAGGTATCATCATACTTGATGATCGGTCCAGCTACGTGTCGGGCCATGAGACGACAACATCTCAGCATCCTTGGATCCCTGGGAGCCGGTAAATTCCACTCAACCTGTAGCCTCAGTAATGGAACCCTCTCAAGGAATAAGGACAATAACAAAGATCCGTACCCAAATTGCTTCAGGTCACATTGTCTGCATTTGGTCAATTGCTTTTTTATACTATGAAGCACAACATCTACCCAGTTGAAAACCCAAGGTTCAGTACACTCTATAGCATACTGGAAGTAACTCTGTATCACCATGTGAGGGGCGGAGCTCCCCGCCATCCAAGCTATGGTGAACAAGATAGAACGGAGGGTCAAATCTCGTACCCCCAAAATAGATACTTTTCCTTTCTTTCTCTCTGCCTCGGGAACACAGTGTAAATGGAAGTACTCACTCATGGGCAGCCCACCACCTCTGCCACTAGTCAGGCTCACGTAGTGCCCACGCTGTGATAGTCCAGTCAAAAAGTAAATGTCCTCAATATCTAAGGACAATGCGTGGACCCCCACATGAAATACCTACTGATCGAGATCCCACATACGCACAAGGTACTCTAATAACCTGACTTGGGCCCTCATGCTTGGGATACGAAAATACTTTAGGAGGCCACAGTTTCTCAAAGCAGCAATAGTAGGTGGATGATTTTTGACAATTGTATTGTCTTCTTCATGCTCCCTTTCGTGCCATTCAAGAACCATTTTGATGGCCAATTACCTGCATAAGAAGCACAAAAAGAGGATTAGCAACTCTATTCATGATTTGGTTCCTTTTTATTGGGTAAATTCTTAAAAAAAAATTGTGCTTTTGAATCTTATGGAGTCCCTTTTACACCTAGCCGAATTCCAAATATGTGCACTCCTTGCAGTAGATTCTTACGCAAGACTTGGTTCTTGCAGGTGATTGTGCACACTTTGCAACAGTCACTTGGCACTCCTTGCAAAGGGAAAGTTTGGTGTTATCTCTTCTAAGCTTCAGAATCGAAACAAATCCCGTCACGTACTCCTTGCATTCCGTGTGCACACCTTGCACTCACTGAACAGAAGAGAAACAATTGAAACTTATACTAATGCTCACAGTTTCATCCATTCATAACGAAATTCATTCATTTATGAAAACAAAATAACAGAGAATTACAAATAGTAACAGTGTTATGCATTTGAGTCAAATTTCCTTTGTCATATTCATTCAAAAGTAAATGGCTACAACTATTATCAAAACAATAACTCAAAACTTAGAAAAATTCCTACTAACTCGTAGCAGCCTCATTTGGGCGTACAAAACCTCTATTTATCTCAAAGGGTCGTTAGGGTTCCTGTCGACTACTCGTCTACTCGAAAAATGAAAAAAACTCTATTTACTACCTAAGTTCAGTTACATTCAATACTTGGGGTGAAACTCCCAGATCACTCATGATCTTCCGCTCCTAGGCATTTGATCTTCTTCCATTTTTCCAATTAGCTCCAAAAGATTCACAGTAACTCGCAACATTTGAGATTCTGAAATGATTCCCAGACGCTAAGTTGCCCTACCACGCATGCTTGTTGATGCTGCTCCTGCATCACCTTCAGCAGATCAGATCTCTATTACAATAATTCTCAAGATAAATCCCTCTCATACGCTGGTCCAATATTTCTTGTGGTTGCAACCATATGGAAAATTCAGTATCCAACTCTGAAATATTAGTTTGAGTTTGGCACTTAGTTCCAATCACCTTCTTTAAGCATGAGACATAAAAAACATGATGGATCTTAGAATGATTGGGCAGAGCTAACTGATAGGCCATTGGTCCCACGCGCTTGAGAATGGTATAAAGACCATACAATTTAGGATCAAGATTCTGACATTTTTCAACTTTGAGTGAAGTATTCTTGTAAGGTTGTAGATGAAGAAACACGTAGTCTCCTGTAGAAAATTGGCATTCTAAATGTCCTTGACCTGCTTGTTGTTTCATACAATTCTGAGCCATGACCAAATTCTCTTTGAGAGAAAAAAGAATGGTGGCACGAACTGTAAGAGTTTTATAAAACTCCTGAAACTTTGAGACCCCTGGTATGTAGGAAAGAACTGATGAGGGATTTTTTCCGTATACTACTTCAAAAGGAGTCATGTGGGTAGCAGTATGGTAAGATGTGTTATACCACCATTCATCTATGGGTAACAGTTGATCCCATTCATGTTGTCGATCAAATGTAAAACACCTCAAATATGTTTCCAAACAATTTTTGACAACTTCAGTTTGGCCATCAGTCTATGGGTGATAAGCAGTACTGAGATGTAATTGTGTGCCTTGGAGCCTAAATAGTTCTTGCCAAAAATTCTAGTGAAAGTTGGATCTCTATCAGATATAATAGAATGAGGCATGCCATGAAGCTTGAAAATATGATCCATGAAAATATGAGCCACTGTGGATGCAGTGAATGTGCAAGATACCAGATATATAAAATATGCAGAACAGAAATGAAATGCTAAAAATAACAGTAAAATATCCAGCATAATCTTCACAATACACAGAAATGATATACGAAATAGCAACAGAAATAACACTTTGATTCAGATAGCAATGTTCACAGGCCTCTTCGAGGGGGCAACCTCTAGTCGAGCAGCGCTCTGTTACAATAATCTCCAAGCTAGGGTTCTCATACAGTCGCCTCTTATTTATACTAAATATGTCTATTAAGAGAAGCATCTAGAGGAAGATCCTTCTAGAAGCGGAAGCTTCTATTAGGTCTTCTTACATCTACCTTATTCTATTTTATTGAAATGCCTTATTAATATTGACATTTATTACATCCGAATACATTGATCTACCTATGTGTGGGTTAGGACCTTAACATGTCTGCCCCCTTAAAAACAGCCTTGTCCTCAAGGCTTGAGATGTGGAAACTGCTGCAGAATGGTAGCTGGTTCCCAAGTGGCATCTGCT
>ML807558.1:120735-134002 GCA_009831015.1 Picea engelmannii
AAAAATACCCACAATTTCTGCCAAGGAAAGTGCTCTGATACCACTTGCAAGATACCAGATATATAAAATATGCAGAACATAAATGAAATGCTAAAAATGACAGAATAACAGTAAAATATCCAGCATAATCTTCACAATACACAAAAATGATATACGAAATAGAAATAGAAATAGCACTTTGATTCAGATAGCAATGTTCACATGCCTCTTCAAGGGGGCAACCTCTAGTCGAGCAGCGCTCTGTTACAATAATCTCCAAGCTAGGGTTCTCATACACTCGCCTCTTATTTATATTAAATATGTCTATTAAGAGAAGCATCTAGAGGAAGATCCTTCTAGAAGAGGAAGCTTCTATTAGGTCTTCTTACATCCACCTTATTCTATTTTATTGAAATGCCTTATTAATATTGACCTTTATTACATCCGAATACATTGATCTACCTATGTGCGGGTTAGGACCTTAACAGAATGGGTGTTGAAGAGAACAAAAATGAGCATATTTGTAAAGGTGATCAACTACCACCATGATGTATGACTTATTTCTAGATTTAGGTAAGCCCACAATGAAATCCATAGAAATGTCCCTCCAAATGGATGGTGGAATCGAAAGAGGTTGTAGTGTGCCAAGATCTTTTACAATTCCCCCATTGTTGCATTGACATAAATCACATTCAGCCACAAAGGTGCATATGTATTGTTTCATACCATCCTAGAAAAAGGAATGTTTAACTTGTTTATAGGTTTTGGTAAACCCAGAATGCCTTACTATGGGTGAAGGATGAAGCTTATAAAAAACCATGGATTTAAGTTGTGACTGGTGGCTTAAAAATAGACGACATTTGTAGCGAAGCTCTTCATTGTGCCAAGAGTACGTTGGAGAAACTGGAGAATTGTCTTGCAATTGTTGGATCAGTCGAGAATTTTTGGGGTCTTGTAGCCATTCCTAGAGAACAATTTGGATCCAATCCGGTACAATGAAGGAGAGGGAAAAAATGGATCCTTCTTCTTCGTACTTTCTAGACAGAGCATCAACCACTACATTTCACTTTCCCTTCTTATAAATGATCTCATTATCATAGCCAAATAGTTGGTCACCCATTTTTGTTTCTCATGGTGTTACACATTATTTTGGTCACCCCTGCGATCAACTGACAATATATGCATAACTCACTTCTCTGTTCCCTGAAGCTACTGAATGAGACTTTCTCCATGAGAAAGTGAATCATCTTTCTTTTCTTAAAAACCATATCAAAGGAGATCATCGCACCCTGCTAAATGCTTGGGGTGCGACGATTCTTGATTGTCACATGATGCACCAAAATTGTACTGTGGCATCGCTGTAGGCTGCTTGTGCTTAGGGTGCGACAAAGTCCAAACAAGGGAAAAAGGTAAAATTCACGAAAGTTCTAGAAGGGAATCTTCTAGAAGATGAGGTGGCCTTTGATCGGTTTGTATCTTACTCGCTTCTCTGATTTAGTGGGATCGTCCTAATCTCCTCATCCATCCCTCTTTCTCCCTACATAAAGAAGAATCTATCATGGGAAAGGCTAGGCTAGCTTATGCATGAAGAATTCTACTGAAAATTGTACTTGTGATAGCTTTGCTTTAGCTTTCCAAGTCAGGTTGTGAATACTCTTCATAAAAAGTATTGGAGCAAAGGTGTGTGTGTTGAAGCAAAGGGCCATTGGAAGGGACCTTGCAACATCAAGGCATAGGTTGTATTCTCCACTTTCATCAATATAATGCAGTGATACATTTCTTACTTATAAAGGTGTTTCTACTTTTATTGTATAACTCCTTGATCTTATGCATAGGATTCATTGGAAAATATATATTTTTGTTCTCTCTCTTTGTTGGTTTGTGCTTCTTAATAGGTTCAACATCCCAAAAATCCAAATATGGAGCAAGGATGATACTAGAGAGGATCAAACGAAGTTTAAATGGTATGCCATTTATCCCTCTCTGAACTAGTTTACATTACAATAAAATCTAAGGAGAAGCTTGTATTTTGCTCTATTTTGTTCTAGCTTCTTGTTGAAGTTAGGGAGATTAGTTTATGTCCGCACTTACTGATTTGTCTGATAACAAAATTGGTGACCATACTGGGGATCGTTCTCTTTTGGATTTTGCATCCCTTTTTTCTTTAGCTTACCCGCTTTTGGTTAATTTCATTCTCTGAGTCTTTGGTTGATCCATATTGACTCCATGGTCCTGAAATTTCATTGAGAAATTATGTCCTCTTTTCATTTTTTCCTTATTTTCATTCATTGTCACACATCGCACTGTGTTTTTCCCATTTCCTGTGATGATCCTTGATCGTCACACTGTTCTCTTCTACAGCCTGCGACGATTCCTGTAGAACTTTTTTGGAGTGACAGTCATTTTTTTCTCGTTGCCCAGATTTGTCATTATTTCTTGGGGTGAATTTTTGGTCCTATTGAGTGATTATTTGCAGCTTGGTTTGCATATTTAGCTTGAATTTGATCATTTATCAAGTATTGAGAGTCTTTTTCATAAGCTTCATAAGTTTTATATTTCACTTCTTATTGCAAGGGTATAATCTTGAGTCTTCGTCTCTGAGTGCTTGCTAGATAAGTTGTTATTGATCTTTTTTTAGTTATGGATTGTTGTTGATTGGAAAACAATTTTTTGATTGCATTAGACAAATAAGTTTTCTTACTTTTTCATTTTTGGTTGCATTATGAGTTTAGTTTGGGAAATAGTGTTGTGAGTTCATTCATCTTCTTAGACAACTTTTTCTTTTTGAATTAGATCTTTGTTTTTACTTGAAAAGAAAAGAATTGAAGTTTGTCCTTATATTGGTAGTCTTTACAAGGAATTTTTGCATTCAAATATTTGTTTTAAAAAGAGAAAATTGGAAATTTTGATAGCTTTGATTGTTTGGCATCAATATCATTTGAATATTGAAGAAATTGTGTTTTGTAATTTCCCTTATGTAATTAGAGTTCATCGAACGAAAAGATTGCATCTCATCTCTCTTTGCATATTGTTGGGTCAAGGTCAAACACTTCATCAGTTTCATCTCCACTTCCTTTTTGAGTTAAGAAAGAGCCATTAAAATTCAACGTAATTTTAAAATATATCTAGTAACTTTTATTTTCTAGAACTCTTATATGCCAACATTAGCTAGGGATAGCACTTTGTAATAGGTTGTGAGGAATACTCTCCAAAGCATCAAAACACACAATAGTATATTGTGATAGGGAGAGTTAAATCTACTTGCTACATTTTGTCCTAGGAAGCCCTTCTAACACAAGGGTCAATCACAAGGTCACATTAGGGCCAACAGAGTTACTCACCCTCCTTTGGTGGTCTTAATGTAGATATTGTGCTATTATTGGGGGTCATTTGAGAAGAAAATCCTGTGTGAACCTTCTCAAGGCAATTTTGGGCTTAGATACCCTACCCTTGCACATGGATCGGACTGCCGACTGCTTCCCCATGCATCATTGTTGTAATTGGTGACCTTAGTAGCCTATAGTTTTAGATTCTTTACACGAGGTGACTATGGAGGGGCAAGTCTTCACGGTACCTGGAATCGATGTTGGCCAAACTCACTCGGGCTCCTTGGAGGGTATACCCATGATTATGTGTGGGAGATTTCACTAGGGTGTAAGTTCACTAAGCAGGTCATCAATGTAACTTTTCCACCAACTAGTGATTTTAAAATAAGAAGGTTTGTTTAAGTGTTTTATATCTAGATTTTATTATTGGAGTGTTGTTTGTTTCTCTAGTTGGCCATGGATTTTTTTTTCTTTTTTGGGTGCGGCCAACATCGGCCCTCGTTGTTCACGTAGGATGCAAGGGTTGCCTCCGGAAGAGCCGAAATAATATGATCCTTTGCTTCCTAATTCACTAGAGGGTCCTTCTCTTGAAGGAGCAGTCAATAATGACATGTCCTTTGAGATCGGGAGTTCTACTCCATTGGTAGAATCAATACTTTCTGTAAATTTGTTATTGAATGTTATACAAGATCCATTTTTTCTCTGAATAAACTCTTCGGGAGACATTGTTGTTGAAGACTACACTAGAATACCTACTGTATCTTACGCAAATTCTAGTGTGGATGATCCACCCTTTCAGAGTGAATCAATTAGAACTTCGATTCATACATCTGGAATTTCTAATCCTAGTTGAGTCCCCCTTCATTCTTTTTGGAGGACTTCATCGGGACACGATATTTTTGATAAACTAGGAATGAGCTCAAATTAACCTATGTCATCACATACACTTGTTACTTCTACTACTTATAAAGTAACTTTAGATCACTTTACTGACACGACAAGTAATGTGGTTACAGGTTCAGACCTGTTGTTGGTTGGTACTCATACAATCCTTCCTCTCTAGCTCACTAGCTCTGCCACGGTCCCACAAGTTACACATGTTTATGTCGGAAGTACGGTAACAACTCAAGATCTTATTGGAACACCACTTCCACTTATATAAAGTCCTTCACTTCCACCTGGGTATAACGCTTTTAATAGTTCTATTTCTAATCCTACCCAGGGTCCATCCAAACGACCTAATCTTATTGTTCCACCTTGGTATAATGATGCTAGCGGTTTTGTTCCCACACCTACCCAGGTTCTATCCAGAGGGCCTAGAATTCATCCACCACCTAGAGGATCTAATCGTCCTGGCCCAAGTAGCTCCGATCAGATTGGAGGCACAAGTCATTTTTTCACTTCTGGTTTTCAACTTCATGTTGGAGGTCAACCCCAATTTGGGGGTCATAACCCAGTTTACAAGGAAATATATACATGGATTACAAACTCAACCTTGGAATTTTCCTTTCCAAGGAAATCAACAACCGCCTGGGGGAAAAATCCTCAATTAAATTCTTTTGTACCCTCTAATCTCGGGCAACCATATCCAAGCTCTGTAAATCCTACATGGGGTCAAGATTTTCAGTCTAATTCTCCTTTCCAAGGTAGCATACCCAATCAACCAACACATGTTGGCTACTTGACTCAAAAAACTCCACAACCGAATTTGATAGAACCCTCTAACTATTTATAAACCGCTTATGGTCCTACTGGTATACCTATGAGATTGCCTCCTCAAAATTACCAGTTTCCTCAAGTGAATAGACAGTTGTTGTTTCTATCTTCTTTGGATTTACTAGATTTATCTAGGATTTTGAATGATCCTATTTTGCATTCTCATTATTGGCCAATCATACCTACCAAATTACCATCAGACATTCCTTATTTTGACATTCGATCGAGAGAATACCCAAACAATCACATCATGACATTTCATCTTTGATTATCATCGAATGCCTTTATGGTTGTCTCCATTTGATTACGTATTTTCCAACGCACTCTTATGGGTTCGGTAGCCAAATGGTATATTGAATTGCCACATGGATTCTTCAATGACTTTAACACCTTAGCTATGGCTTTCTTGACACATTACCAGTTACCAATACGATATGAGACAGGAACCAAAATTTTGATTTCATTTAAACAATCCTCTTCTACTCACAATTCAGATCATATTCATGAATGGAGGAGGAGAAGACGATTAATCAAAGTTCCCATTCCTGATCAATTATTGACTGAGTTGTTTACCAAATCACTCATCGTTCCTATAGCGTGTGATGTTTCCATGGGCTATGTCATCACTGAAGAGTAGGTGATTAGTCGTGCTCAATACTTGTATATCATTTATTCACAAACAAGCATGTTATATGACTTGATCCCAAATGCTCCTCGCTCGTCTACAAATTAACCCCAACACCTCTAGTAGCTTCTCATGTTGTTGATGGTGTGATTGGAATTTCCATGCTGAGACTCAGTCCAAACAAGCCAGTCATTCCAATCCCAAATCTACTACTGCTAATGTACAAAATGATACTCCTCCGACTCCCTCTCCTGGTAAAACCTCTAAGGTCAATACGGTTCAGTCTACACCTATTGGTAAATATCAAAATAAAAATAAAGGGAAGGGTAAGAATAAAGAGGATAAAACTAATAATCAACAACTAGATAAACCCAAGACTCAGTCTATTGATGGCAAAGAAAAGAGAAAACCTCATTATCCTTGTCTTATCTGTGGTGAGGACCATTATATGAAAGATTGTCTAAGACATGCAGAGGTTGCTAAGTTCCTACAAGGGACCAGGACACCTCCTACACCTATTGTTTTGTCACAACCTTTTCCTTCTCAACAGCAGGGCCTAGGCCCAATTGGTTATTCATGACCAACCATCTCCCTCTACCACATATTATGTCCTTATGTGTACTGGTGACTCCAAGAAGAATGAAGTTGTAGTTTCTACTCGAACCAAAGATTATTATCCTTCTTAAGAGAAATTTGATGATTCACCTCCTCCATTGGTTCAACCTCCTCCATCAACTTCGCCTCCCAACAGTCCTCTTCATCTCGAATGACCTAGTCTAGATAGAGTTCTTCATCTGCCTCCTAAGGGCATCATTCATAAGTCATCATTTAACCCCCATGCATGTGCTTCTCAAAACTACAATATTGTAGAAGATCTTGCATAGGCACCTTCTGCGATGTCGGCTCTCGAAGTCCTTCAAAGTTGTCCTAATCAACGAAAGGCATTGTTAAAGGCTATTGGTGGAACTGATCCTACCGATACAAATTTGATAATATTTGACTTGGAAGATCACATTCCAAGGCTCCCTCATCAATTAGCATTTCAAATACAAGTCATTGTGGAAAATAAAAATATTTTTGAACAGTTGTTGATGAAGGGGCTTTGACTTGCATCATGTTCATCACCTGTTGGAAAGCCATTGGCTCTCCTGCCCTTACCGAGTCACACAATACGTTAAAAGATTTTAATGGTATAGGGTTTAAACCTTATGGTGTTCTTCCTTCGCTATCTATTGTGTTATAAGGAAAAGTGGTTACTGTTAAGGTTGAGGTGTTTGATGCACCTCTCTATTACAACCTTTTACTTGGTCATAGTTGAATAAATGTTATGCGCATAGTTGTTTCTATTCTTTTTCGTGTGATACGTTTCCCTCACCAAGGTAAATTTTTTATGGTAGATCAACTCACCTTTTTTAGTTCCGATCCATGCATTTGTAACGTTCCATTCATAGCGAAAACACCTCTTGGTTATGAGAATGTCAATGTGGGTCTTTTAAAGGATTCATCATTAATGGGTACTTTCCCCATTCCCACCCAATGTTCCACCTCCTTTTGTTTCTTCTATTAACATGATTCCAACCATTGTTGGCGAAACCCCTGAGTCTTATGACCCTTGGATAGTGCCTAGCTTAGACGAATGTCTTCGTTATGGAGACTGAATGCCTTTAAGTTCGATGGAATTGTCCTATCAAGCCATTTGATCGACAACTCCTTCTCCTCATTCTCTCTTAGATACATCTCTTGATCCGTTTCACATAGTATTTCACACTGATGAAATGATCATGACAGTAATGTCCATGGAAGACACCCCATAGGATGATGGGAATCATAATTCTATACACTTCCTGGAACCCGAAAATATCAAGAGTTACCAATGGATTTTGAATCTGTCTACAGTCATTACTATTCCTCCAGTTTCTGAACCAACACAGGATGTTTTGTATGAAGGGAAATTCAAAAATATTTTACCTACCATCCCACTAAATATTTCGATTAATCCTGGAATAGTGGAAAATTTTCATATTGATGCCTAATGTTCTCCTGATGAGATCTGAACTTACAAGGCCCTTTTCCAAGAATTCAATTAGTGAAGTTTTTTCATGGACTGACAAAGAAATGCTTGGAATTGATCCAGATATTGTTGTACATGAAATTAATGTTGGAAAATATTTAACAGATAGAAAACAAATAGTGAATGATTGTCATTGATGGAAAGTACAACAATGAGGATGGCATGAGTACAAAAAGTATGTAATAGATGGGCATTATGAGAAGACGCTACAGAGAAGATTCGAATAAGCTCAAAAGAGATAGTGCAGAGGATTGTTGGCATATCATCTATGGCAAGATAAAAGTAAGCAGAACAAAGTAATCTCGGGTGGAGAAGTAGCATTTCTGATTGTTGGATCCCATTTACAATTTTCGATGACCGTCAGATCAAGTGTTGATCGAGACTGCTCGGGAGGTGAAGCAGCATTTCTGATCGTTGGATCCCATTTTACAATTCCCGACTCCATTTCGGAGTTTCGTGACTCGCTACTTGAAGAGGCAAGAAATATGACCATTGCAATCGCGATTTAATCACAACCGTCAGATCAAGGTGTGATATGGACCGTCGACTCCATTTCGGAGTTTCACAACTTGCGACTTGGAGAGGCAAGAAATATGACCATTGAAATTGTGATTTAATCACAACCATAGATTCATCGAAATCATGGACCGTTGATTTAAGCTCCATCTCGGAGCTTCGTGTATCGCAACTTGGAGTGACGAGAACCTCCATGACAGGAATCGTGAGAAGCGAATTCACGATAAGATCTGGACCGTCAGATCACCAAGAGTTCTGGACCGTTGATCTAAGCTCCATCTCGGAGCTTTGCATATCGCGACTTGGAGTAACGAGAGCCTCCATATAAGGAACAGCGAGATGCAAGATCGTGAAAATATCTGGACCATTGATTCATCGAGATTGTGGACCGTCGATCAGGGTCAATGAAGACCATAAGTTCGCAACACCTTATAGCGTAGCCTGTGGTCACCGCGTGTGGTCACGTGGAGGAAGGACCTAGTGCAGATAAGCTCTGCCTCAGAATTTCGAGGATCGCATATGGGAGTGTCAAAACACGAGATCATACAAATGCCAAAATATCGAAAAGGTTAAATATCGCTATAACCGGTGGTCACCACCTGTGGTCAAGAAGAGGAGGGAGCTAGAGCAGCCAAGCTCCTTTTCGGATCTTGCAACATGAAGAGTCAATATGCCTCATCACAAAATCTCTGAATTGCAAAAGTGTGAAATGCTTAAATCATAGCTAATCCAATGGTGCAAATGAAACTAAAGGAGATCAGAGGGCTATTGTTGCACATCATAGTGTAACTTCCAGAACCACTCATGGTGTCTGCCAGAGGACTCAAAGACACTTCGGGGTGATTGACAGAGGAGATGAAGAGTCTCTGGGAATCTTCAAGAAGGATAAAGATGCTCATGGAGGTGATTGACAGCTGGATGAGCATTGAAGCTTGTAACTGGAACATAGCAGGTTAGCTCGACTGTCACAGAGAAGACAAAGAGTCTCAACTGCCAGAGAGGCTAAGGAATCTCAGCATAACATACAATGATGTTGAACGAGTGGAAAAACGGCTAGAGAAGCTGAAGAGTCACGATGATGATCAGACAGAGCACTCGAGTTGTGGAGGATATCGGCGTGGTATGAGTATGCAGAGGTATTGCGTGCATTGCATTCACAAGGTGCACAAAAGCTATAAATACACAGCATAGAGAAGAGATGTGGTTGTTGTTAGTGCTAGGATTGTGGTGGATGTTGTTGAAGGTGATTCATGCATGAAGAAGGATTAGAGTGCAGCAGCTGAAAATCACAGAAGAAGCACTGTGCAGCGAATGGACATGGCGCACAGAGCATAAAAAGCAAAAGAATAGAATGGGCAGCGGATGCATGCTGGAAGAGAGTGAGGAAATCTGAGTAGCAAAAATCTTACAGAACAGTGATGAGACTGGTAAGTTGTTATTGAACACTATATCAATGTAATAGGTTTCAGTATTTCATATTCATAATCCAAGGTGGTTGGGAGGTGCTAGGGAGGACTGGTGTCCTCAGATATTCAAGTGGGGGCTTGAACACAGGGAGTTGGTGCTTCCTTCTAGTTGGTTCTAGAGAAACCAGGGAGTTGTTGCTTCCTTCTAGTTGGTGCTAGAGAAACCAGGGAGTTGGTGCTTCCTTCTAGTTGGTGCTAGAGAAACTAGGGAGTTGGTGCTTCCTTCTAGTGGGTGCTAGAGAAAAACAGAGAGTTGGTTCTCTCAGCAAGTTGTAGCTTGCAAAACAGAGGTTGTAGCCTCACAATGAGTTGGTGCTCAAATGTATGATAATGTAAAGAATGTAAATAATACTTATCATATAAAGAAGAAGAGGTTTTTACCCTGTATGGGTTTCCTTGGGAAATATTTGTCTCTGTGTTTCTCATATATGTGACTGATGTTGAATGTGCCATTGTTCATTTCCCTGCATTATTGTGATCATCATTGAGTGACTTGTAAATATTTTAAAAGAAGCATAATTGTTTAAGCATGGTAACAACTGATTTACCCCCCCTCTCAGTTGTCCAACAATTGGTATTAGAGCCAACCCCTTTTATCTAAGGGTAGACCCTAGAGCTTAAACATGTCAAGCCATGAAGGAAATTCAACCAATAAGGCCCCTCTGTTCAATGGAACAAACTTTTCCTTCTAGAAAGTTAGAATGAGAACCTACATAATGTCGTTAGGTGCAGATGTCTAGGATGTGGTAGATACTGGTTATGTAAAGCCAGTTGTGATAGCTAAGAAGGATGACAAACTAGAATTTAGCTTCAATGCCAAGGCTATGAATGCTATCTTGAGTGGGCTTGCAGAAGTAGAATTCGTAAAATTTATGCACCTAGGAACTGCCAAAGAAATGTGGGACAAACTCATTAGCAGCTATGAGGGTAATGAGAAAGTAAAGGATGCAAAGCTTCAAACCTACAGAATACAGTTTGAATAGATGAAGATGAAAGAAGATGAAACTGTTGGAAAATACTTTATAAGAGTAGAAGAAATGGTAAATGAAATGAAGGCAGTTGGTGAAACAATTGATGAACCTTCTTTAGTTCAGAAAATCTTGAGATCTCTCCCAGATAGGTTAAACCCGAAGGTCTCTGCTATAGAAGAACTTAATGATCTAAAAACCTTGGGGTTTGATCAACTACTAGGAACATTGACTGCATATGAAATGAGAATAGTTAAAGATAAACCTACCTCTAGAGAAGCATCATTTAAAGAAGACAAGAATGAGGATTCTGAGCCCGGTGAAATTGAAGAAAAATTTGTGAAGAGACTAAAGAAGGGATCAGGCAAATACAAAGGTAAACTTCCTTTCAAATGTTTCAACTATGGTAGGATAGGTCATTTTTCAAATAAATGTCCCCACAAAGGAAAGTATTAGACATGTGATGATGAGGAGAAGTACAAACACAAAAATTTCTTTAAAGAGAAAAACTTTAAGAAGAAAAGTCTATGCGTAAACAATCATGATGATCCTTCAGATGATGAAAAAAATGACTCCTCTATTGAAGATAAACTAAATGAATTCATACTTATGGCCAAAGAGGGTTATGATAATAAAATCACAGGGAGTGATGAAGAAGAAGCTATGGTTGACATGGAAGGAGAACTGACCAGTGCACTGGAAGAGATTGACAGACTAAGAATCAAGAACAGAAAGCAAAGATAATTGTTTATACAGTTCGAGAAAGACAATAAAGAACTTGATGAAGACCTTGTTCTACTAAAACTAGAATTGGAAGAGGCAAAGAAAATCGAATAGATTATGAAACAACAACTATCAGAAAAGAAGGCAAGATGTGAAGCATTAGAACAAGAAGTAGTGAAAACGAGGAAAGAAATGGAGAAGTTTCAAGCCTTGTATAATCAAAATATGTCAAGTATCAAAGCCTCAAAAGGATTGGCCACCATTTTGAATCAACAAAGGAATCCAAAGCTAAAAATTGGCTTGGGGTATGAAGAGGGATCAAGCAGTGGTAAGCCAGGAAACGAAGAACCCATCAAGTTTGTGAAAAGTACAACCAATGAAAATAACAATCCTGCAGAAACAAAGGAAGACAATCAACAACCCAGATTGAGTAAGGTAAAAGATGCTAGATCTGAATCTGTAGAAAAAAGAAGTAATGTGCTCACTGTTGAACGACGTCATCAGTCTGGAAGAAATTAATTTTCTCAAAGAAGATAACCATTTTCCAGGTATAAAGAATTCTTCTATGGCTATTGTTTCTACTATGCTAACTTTAGTCACAAAGCTGTAAATTGTTCCTTGAGATTTAGACATGAGCAATTAAGATTTCAAAGGAATAAATACTTGCCACAACAAAGAATGATGCATCCAAGTAACAAACCTTCACTGATTTCCAATTGCCAAATTAAGTCCAGGGACATGCAATTAAAGAGGTCAAGAAATAATCAACAGTCAATGAGTAGACAACGCTGCACCAATAAGTTTAACCTGTTGAACAATGAGATTGAATGATACATATGTCATAACTATGGACATAAATCTATTGACTGTCGTTTAAGGGAATATGAACCAGATTTGAAATCTCCTGCTGAAAATGTCAAGTTTTGGAAGAAGAAGAAAAGTTACAAGTGTGGATTAGTGTTGTCTTCTCAAAGAAAAACGAACCCTTGGTATATAGACAGTGGATGATCTAAACACATGACGGGAGACAAAGGCAAGTTTCTATCTCTAAGTGAAAGCAAATCAGGAAACGTAACCTTTGGAAATGATGCTCTAGGGAAAATAAAGGGCAAAGGGATGGTGAACTTAAGTAATGGAAAAGGAAAATCCCAAGATGTTCTACTTGTGGATGGGATGAAACATAATCTACTCAGTGTAATTCAAATGTGTGATAGAGGATGCGAAGTATTGTTCACGTCCAAGGATTACAAGATAAAGTCCGTAAACTTAGGACAAGTGGTGGCCAAAGGCATAAGGACAGAAAATAATGTATATGTGCTGAAAGAAAATAGAGAAGAATGCCATCTAAGCAAACATGATGAAAGTTGGTTATGGCATAGGAGACTTGGACATCTAAACTTTGACCACTTAATCAAACTCAAAAACCTCAAGGCAATAAAAGATCTTTCGAGAATATCAAAGCCCCAAGATTCAATGTGTAAACCCTGTCAAGTAGGGAAGCAAAACAAGACACAGTTTAAGTCCAAGAGCTTTACTTCAACAGAGAAACCACTCCAACTAGTTCATATGGATTTATGTGGATCATCAAGACAGGAAGGCACAGGGAAAGAAAACTACTTCATGTTGATTATCGATGATTACTCCAAACTTACTTGGGTTTCCCTTCTCAAAGAAAAAGCTGAAGCATTTGAGAAGTTTAAAATATTTAAGGCTTTAACAGAGACTCAAACAGGAAAGAGGTTAAAGGCAGTAAGATCAGATCAGGGAGGAGAGTTTATGTCAAGAGACTTCAAGGAATTCTGTGATGAACATGGGATCAAGAGAGAATACACAATCCCAAGAACTCCACAACAAAATGGAGTTGTTGAGAGGCAAAA
>ML807558.1:134052-151710 GCA_009831015.1 Picea engelmannii
TATGAATTATGGTTTGGAAGACCTGCCTCAATCAAACACTTTAGAGTCTTTGGGAGTAAATGCTACATAAAGAATAATGATGAGAACCTCGACAAATATGATGACAGGGCTGATGAAGGTATCTTCTTAGGGTATGCTACAAATAGTAAAGGATATGGATGCTATAATAAGAGGCTGCATAAAATGGTTGATTGTATTGATGTAAAAATTGATGAAGGAATCCCAGCAAGAGGGGTATACAGTAATGAGTCTTCTACAGAAGACGCAGCTAAAGCTGAAGGTGAACAGGTCCAAGAATCAGAAAATGAAGACTCTAAATCAGATGAATACTTAGACACTCAAATAGACTCAAATCAACAATCAACTACAAATTCCTCCTACAAAATCATTCAAAAGAATCATCCTACAAGTCAGATAATTGGAGAAAAGGAAAAAGGTGTACAAACCAAGAGAAAGCTAATCAAAACCACTGAACAATCTCATATAGCTCTCATATCCATGCTAGAACCCAAGAATTTCAATGAAGCCAACAAATATGATCATTGGGTTAAAGCAATGAATGATGAACTTGATCAGATTGAGAAAAACAATACGTGGGAGATGGTTCAAAGACCTGAAGGCAAAAACGTCATTGGCTCCAAATGGATCTTTAAGAAAAAGTTGAATGAGAAATGACAAGTTATTAGGAACAAAGCAAGGTTAGTCTATAAAGGCTATGCTCAGATAGAAGGATTGGATTTTGGTGAAACATTTGCACCCATAGCAATATTAGAGGCTATCAGAATGCTTCTTGCCTATGCTTGTCATAAAAGGTTTAAAGTCTACCAAATGGATGTCAAGTCAGCCTTTCTAAATGGAGATTTAAGTGAAGAAGTCTATATGGAACAACCAAAGGGTTTCAAACTCTCTAATAACCCTGAATTAGTATGAAAGCTGAAGAAATACTTATATGGTTTAAAGCAGACCCCTCGAGCCTGGTATCACAGACTGGATACGTATCTCAAAGACAAAGGTTTCAAGAGAGGAACAGTTGACAGCAATCTATATATTAAAACAGAGGATAATAATTTGCTCATCATATTGGTCTATGTAGATGACATCATCTTTGGATGTAATAAGGATTCATTAGTACAATGGTTTGCTTCTTCCATGGAGTCTGAATTTGAAATTTCTATGATAGGAGAACTGTCATTTTTTCTTGGTCTACAAATTACTCAGAGGCCCAAAGGGATGTTCATTTCTCAAGAAAAATATCTAAGAGAAATGATGAAAAGGTTTCAAATGGAAGATTCTAAACCCATGGGTACACCTATGGTAACTGGATTTAAATTAAGAAAAGATGATGATTCACCTGATGTTGATCAAAGCTCATATCGATCAATGATAGGAATCCTTTTGTACATCACAGCATCTCACCCAGGTATAATGCATGTTGTAGGAATGGTATGAAGATATCAGGTTGCACCTAAACAGAGTCATCTACAAATGGTCAAAAGGATATTCAGGTATTTGAAAGGAACAATGACTTATGGTCTGTGGTATCCCAGGAATGAAAATTTCCAGTTAACTTCTTATTCAAATGCAGATTAGGCAAACTGTGTTGATGAGAGAAAAAGCACCAGTGGAGGAGCATTCTTTCTGGGTGACTCATTAGTTGCATGGCTTAGTAAAAATCAAGGATCCATTTCATTATCCACTACAGAGGTAGAATACATTGCTGTTGCTACTTGCTGCACACAAATTTTATGGATGATACAAACTCTTGCAGATATTAAGGTAACTTACATTGATCCCATTCCAATTCACTGTGATAACACCAGTGCCATTAGTGTCTCCAAGAATCCTTTTCTTCATTCCAAGACTAAGCATATTCCAATAAAGTACCATTTTTTCAGAGAACAAGTTACAAACAGAATTGTTCAACTGAATTATATACCTTCTACAGAAAAAATTGTAGATATATTTACAAAACCATTAGTAGCAACCCCTTTTGGATATCTTCGTCAAAAGTTGAGGGTTATAATTTCTTGTGTCTAATCTATCACCTGGTCAGGGGGAGTACTTATTGAATATCTGGTGTATTTCTAAGATGCTCATAGTTGACAAGGGGAGTATGTACTGCAACAGCTCAGGGGGAGCATGTTTCTTCTATGACATTGATGTCAAAGGTGGAGAAAAGAGTCTGGTAGGAGAGTCTGAATGCATGTGGGTGCTTGTGTTGCCATCAATGCCAAAGGGGGAGATTGTTGGAAAATATTTAACAGATAGCGAATGCTTGTCATTGATGGCAAGTACAACAATGAAGATGGCATGAGTACAGAAAGTATGTAATAGATGGGCATTATGAGAAGACGATGCAGAGAAGATTCGAATAATCTCAGAAGAGATAGTGTAGAGGATTGTTGGCAGATCATCAATGGCAAGATCAGAGTAAGCGGAACAAATTAAGCTTGGGAGGAGAAGTAGAATTTCTGATTGTTGGATCCCATTTAAAATTCCTGATGATCGTCAGATCAAGTGTTGATCGGGACTGCTCAAGAGGAGAAGCAACATTTCTAATCATTGGATCCCATTTTACAATTCCCGACTCCATTTCGGAGTTTCGTGACTCGCGACTTGAAGAGGCAAGAAATATGACCATTGCAATTGCGATATGAAAAATTGTGATTTAATCGCAACCGTCAGATCAAGGTGTGATCTGGACCATCGACTCCATTTCAGAGTTTCGCGACTTGCGACTTGGAGAGGCAAGAAATATGACCATTGAAATCGTGATTTAATCGCAACCGTAGATTCATCAAAATCATGGACCGTTAATTTAAGCTCCATCTCGGAGCTTCGCCTATCATGACTTGGAGTGACAAGAACCTCCATCATAGGAATCGTGAGAAGTGAACTCACGATAAGATCTAGACCATCAAATCACCAAGAGTTCTGGACCATTGATATAAGCTCCATCTCGGAGCTTCGCGTATCGCAACTTGGAGTAATGAGAGCCTCCATCTAAGGAACAGCGAGATGCGAGATCGCGAAAAATATTTGGACCGTTGATTCATCGAGATTGTGGACCGTCGATCAGGGTCAATGAAGACCATAAGTTCACAGTGCCTTATAGCACAGCTTGTGGTCACGTGGAGGAAGGACCTAGTGCAGATAAGCTCTGCCTTGAAATTTTGGGGATCACGTCTGGGAGTGTCAAAACACAGGATCATATGAATGCCAAAATACCGAAAAGGTGAAATATCGCTATAACCAGTGGTCACCACCTGTGGTCAAAAAGAGGAGGGAGCTAGAGCAGCCAAGCTCCTTTTCGGAGCTCGCAACATGAAGAGTCAGTATGCGTCGTCGTAGAATCTCCGAATTGCGAAAGTGAAAAACGCTTAAATCACAGCTAATCCAATGGTGCATATGAAACTGAAGGAGATCGGAGGGCTATTGTTGCACGTCATAGTGTAACTTCCAGAACCACTCATGGTGTCTGCCAGAGGACTCGAAGACACTTTGGGGTGATTGATAGAGGAGATGAAGAGTCTCTGGGAATCTTTAAGAAGGATGGAGATGCTCGTGGAGGCGATTGACAGCTGGATGAACATTGAATCTTGTAACTGGAACATAGAAGGTTAGCTCGACTGTCACAGAGAAGACAAAGAGTCTCAACTTCTAGAGAGGCTGAGGAATATCAGCATAACATACAGTGATGTTGAACGAGTGGAAAAACGGCCAGAGAAGCTGAAGAGTCACGATGATGATCAGACAGAGCACTCGAGTTGTGGAGGATATCGGCGTGGTATGAGTATGCAGAGGTATTGCGTGCATTGCATTCACAAGGTGCAAAAAAGCTATAAATACACAGCATAGAGAAGAGATGTGGTTGTTGTTAGTGCTAGGATTGTGGTGGATGTTGCTGAAGGTGATTCATGCATGAAGAAGGATTAGAGTGCAGCAGCTAAAAAGAACAGAAGAAGCATTGTGAAGCAAATGGACATGGCGCACAGAGCATAAAAAGTAGAAGAACAGAATGGGCAGCAGATGCATGCTGGAAGACAGTGAGGAAGTATGAGTAGCAAAAATCTTGCAGAACAGTGATGAGAGTGGTAAGCTATTATTGAACACTATATCACTATAATAGGTTTCAGTATTTCATATTCATAATCTAGGGTGGTTGGGAGGTGCTAGGGAGGACTAGTGTCCTCAGAGATTCAAGTGGGGGCTTGAACACAGGGAGTTGGTGCTTCCTTCTAGTTGGTGCTAGAGAAACCATGGAGTTTTTTCTTCCTTCTAGTTGGTGCTAGAGAAACCAGGGAGTTTTTTCTTCCTTCTAGTTGGTGCTAGAGAAACCAGGGAGTTGGTGCTTCCTTCTAGTGGGTCCTAGAGAAAAATAGAGAGTTGGTGCTCTCAGCAAGTTGCAGCTTGCAAAATAGAGGTTGTAGCCTCACAATGAGTTGGTGCTCAAATGTATGATAATGTAAAGAATGTAAGTAAATAATACTTATCATATAAAGAAGAAGAGGTTTTTACCCTGTATGGGTTTCCTTGGGAAATATCTATCTCTGTGTTTCTCATATATGTGACTGATGTTGAATGTGCCATTGTTCATTTCCTTGCATTATTGTGATCATCATTGAGTGCCTTGTAAATATTTTAAAAGAAGCATAATTGTTTAAGCATGGTAACAACTGATTCACCCCCCCTCTCAGTTGTCCAACAATTAATACATACCTTGATGCTAAACCCATTTGACAAAGACTTCTTCCAGTTCATCCACAAAAATTTGTTTCGATTAAACTCGAAGTTGAAAAACTTCATAAAGTCGGTTTTGTCTACCTTGTAGTGTTGACTGATTGGGTGTCCAATATTGTTCCAGGTATGAAGAAACAAGGAATGATGTGTGTTTGTGTTGATTATAGGGATATTAATAAGGATTGTCCCAAAGATAATTATACAACCCCTTTTGTCAACCAGATTGTTGACGATTGTGCCAAGAGTGAAATCTTCTCTCTGATGGATGGATTCTCTGGCTATAATCAAATCAATATTTTAACTACAGATCAACATAAGACTGCTTTTATTTTCCCTTGGGGTACCTTTTGCATACCATAAACTCCCTTTTGGTCTCAAGAATGTTGGTGCGAATTTTCAACGTGCTATGTCATATGTTTTTCATGATATTAAGCACATTGTACAACCTTACCTAGATTACTTATCGATGCATTCCATGTGTCACCAAGATCACTCGACACACTTACGAGCCATTTTCCTACGCTGTTAATATTATCGCATACGATTGAATCCACATAAATGTGTTTTTTGTGTGGAGTTTAGTCTACTTCTCAACTTTATCATTTCTACACATGGGATCAGGGTGGATCCTTTGAAGGTTGAAGCTATTATCAATTTGCCTCCTCCTTCTACCTTACCCCAACTCCAAAGTTTGCAAGTGAAGGAAAAAATTTACATCGATCCATTCCCAATTATGTCAAACTAACGAAAGGTTTCCTTGACTTCTTAAGAAGGGTCATGATTTTGTATGGGACGACACTGCCAACAAAGCCTTTGAAGCTTTGAAACTTGCTTTAACCCATACACTACTTTTATTTCCCCCCGATTATAGTCAAGATTATTTCTTATACTTGTTTGATTCGGACTCTACCATAGCCATGGTTCTAGTCCAAGAGGATGATTCACACGATGAACATGTTATTTACTATTTGAATCAGAGTATTACGACCATTGAAACTAAATATATGCATGTGGATAAATTGGCCTTGGCAATTGTTCAAGTTGTTCAACATTTTCGTCATTATATCTTATTGTGCAAAACCACAATTATTTATAATTGAAACCCTATGCAACATATCCTTACACGACACTTGTTGGGGAGGAAATACTCCAAATGGATAGTGATTCTCTACGAGTTTTATTTAGAGTTTGAGTGAGCCAAGTCAAAGAAATATTTGGTTTTTTCAAGTTGATATGTGACCTTCCCTCCACTGAGACATAAATTGTGGTAGAAGATTCTTTTCTTGATGAGTCTCTCTTTATGATCAGTTTAGATGATATCTGATATGGAGACATTATCATTTATCTCCAAACCCAAACTTTTCGGCCTGATCTTTCTCCTGTAGATCGTCATTGAATTCAATGTCAATCTTGCCAATATATTATCCTCAGTGATACCCTTTATCATCATGGTATTGATTCCATATTTCGACGATGTCTAACCTATGATGAAGCCGAGAAAGATTTAAATGACTATCATTCCAGAGCATGTGGCGGTCATATGTCTGGGTATGCCATTGCCCAAAAGATCTTACGAGTTGGCTACTTCTGGCCTTCGTTGTTTAAGGATTACATTATTATCATTCAAAAATGCCACTCTTGTCAAACGTATAACAATAAAATTCGATCACATCCCGATCCTCTTTATCCTGCAGTTTTTGTAGGTCCATTCGCTAAATGGGGTATTGACTTCATGACATGTAACCCTTACTTGGTCGGGGGGCATGGATACATTATTGTAGTTGTGGATTATTTCACTAAATGGGCCAAGGCAATGCCTATATTTGATAATACCGAGAGAACTATAGTGTTGTTCATATTCAATCATACTGTCACCAGGTTTGGTGTCCCTGAAGCCATCTCCAGTGACCATGGCAACCATTTTTTCAATTTCATGATGTCTGAACTTACCGATAAGTTGGGTCTTTGGCATGAAAACTCAACCCCTTAATATCCATAGGCCAATGGCCAAGTTGAAGCAATCAACAAAGTTTCAACTACTATGCTTTGACGGATGGTAGGAATTCACAAGTAAAGCTGGAACACAATGATTTTTTTGACATTATGGGCCTATCAAACATTCGTTAATTCTGCCACAGGATTCACACCTTTCCAGTTAGTGTATGGAATTGAAGTTATTTTTTCAATTGAATGTGAAATCCCCTCTTTGAAACTAGTTGTTGATCTTCTCCCTAACACCACAGCAGAAGAAGAATGTCTTTTGTATTTAATGAAATTAAACGAGACTCGTTGTGATGTTGCATTAGTCATAGAAACCCAAAAAAAACATGTCAAAGCTCAATATGACAAACATATCAACCCGCGTATTTTTTTAGGGCGATTTCTTTTTCCTTTATGAACAAGATTGTGATTTGATGGGGGTCAGTAAATTCGAGCCCGTGTGGCATGGCCCTTATATCGTTAAAAGAGTGTTGGATAAAGGGGATTATGAGTTGGTGGATTATGATGGAATCCCTTTGGGTGAACCTAGAAATTGGATTTACCTAAAGAAGTACTATGCTTAAAGTATTTTTTGCATGAATGCTTTGTATTTTAGTGTATCATACTCTAGTGTGTGCTTTTTGTCATTTCTTGTTCTGCCTTTAAGATTCTTACCTTGCCTTGTTCTTGTTTTCCAGATGTCGGTGTTCTCACTACCCTATATCATCTTTGTTGATGGTGCTAGTCACAGTACCCAAAATCTAGTGTCTGTTGCATGGGTAATCTATGCACCTACGGATGAGTTGTTCAGTCTATGCAATATTTTCCTTGGTCGTGAAACTAATAATATTGTGGAATACAATGAAATTATTGAGTTATTAAATGATGCCATTTCATTTGGCATCTGTCATCTAATTGTATGTCTTGATTTGCAACTAGTGGTGCCGCAATTGAGAAACGTTTATGCCATCTGAAGTCCTACATTGTTACAAGTATACTTGAGAATTCGCCTCTTGGAAAGACATTTTGATTATATTGAATATCAACACATTCCTAGATATATAAACACATTAACAAATTCATTGGCTAATTATGTTTTAGATAGACATTTGTGCCATTTATAAATCCAAACACACATTTAAAAGACAAGTAAGCCGGTAGAAGTTTTATATTATAACGTCAAAATTTACAAAAAAGTGTTTGTCCTAAGATGAAAATGGTGAAACACATGGCTTCATATACATATGAATCGAGGATGTTGCTCACTATAACAAACGACTTCTTGTGCTACACGACGGAGCAGTTGACCAATGGATGTTGACACTGTTACGAGGAAAATCTCTTTATGGCTAGGAGTAAACCACAACAGACGAAGATGACTGGAGAAATCAACTCTAATATCAAGTATGATATATAAACAAATATGATAACAAGACAAGATAAGAGGCCTACCTCATCCAGACGTTTGATGAAGTCCACCGTTGAGCACTTGACCCAAAGAAATATACCTGCAACTAACCCTTAACAACCAAGAAGCGCAAGCATATGGTGATAATATATAACGTTAGCACATTTGATAGCATAATCCATCAACATTCATAACAAATACGCCCATGGAATAACAATTCAAATATTTGCGAGATATTAATTGGACAAGAAAAGAGTATTTATATTAAGATATAATCAGCAGAAGTGAATGAGTTACAAACTTTTGTGTCAACACGGTTCGGAAACAAGAAACCAAGTTCCTTCCAGATGGGCCTCCACCACTTCAATCCTCCACCAAAGGAAAGCTCATATAAGAGAGACAATGAATTTATCAATCAATAAGGGAAGAGCTTGGGGACTGAAAAATGTGTTCAGAATTAAAGGATAAAGGGATCTAGACTCAATGTGAAGTGAATAATTTATCCAAAGTAACTTTGTTCTCAAAGTTGAATTCTTTCTCCTCTTTTCCATAGCTCGGATTTGGCCCATTTATGGCCTTCAAGTGGCACTGAAGGGCCTAGTCAGAAGGTTTCTAGTATATGGAAGGCCAAGGGTCATTGATCTTGTGATGTGACATGGAAACCAAACACCATTTTTTAATTTTGGGCACATTTCCCAATGTACACGGGTTGTAGTGGTGCAAACTGTGTATACACATGCTGAAATATAGGCAGGGCGTGTATATGTGGAAAAATTATGTTTTTAGTTCTGGGATTTGCAAAAAGGAACTTCAAGTCTTCATAGGGAAATGGAAAAAGGCCCTCTGTGCAAGATTGCATAGGGTGAGGAAAATCTTGCTATAACAGATGCCCCCTAATGTGTGAGGTCTAAGGAGTATCTGCGATGGGGGAAATACATTATAAGACCCAGAAGTGGAGTAATGGGGACCTAGCTGGAAGAACTAGTTTCTCATTACAATCTGTATTGACTTTGCATACATGGCTGCCAATTTGAATTACACTGCAGATCCATGTGAAAATATACCAAACAATTGTCCATGGCCATGAATAGGAAAATACAAATGTGGTTACATGCCAAAGTTTGTCATAGTCATGAGCAAGGCCCAATAAAACCAATCTCAAAATCAATCTAAAGATATATGTATACAATGGAGTACAATATGATCTCCCATGATCACTAAAGTCACACGGGTATTGGTCCAATGAAAAGGTAGCAACATCTCAGTAAAGTTGTGACTATAAACCGATGTCTTCAAGTATTCTACACAATCCGCCAAAGGTGCAAGTCTACTTCATGTGAATAAAGGAGTTGAGGTTGAACACAATGAGGCTTCATTTGATTACTAGTCATTGAGGTATACCGTTAACAAACGTGAGACAACCTACCAATGATGAAAGTAGGTATCAAGACATCGAGTACATTCTTACAAGTGTGAATAAAAGAGTTAGAGTCAATTACATGAATAATCCATTGATCAGAATACATTGATGTATTCCCAACTGTCGATGGCGAGAGAACATGCCACTAATGACTGTAAGCCTCTAGGTACTCATAATACTCTAGGTATCGTCTCCATAATAGAAGTGCTAAAGTCGATGGAAGGATACATGCTAAAAGGAGAGTATTAATACATCTCTCATCATTCAACACGAGGTACAAAGCAGGAGCTTAATTATTTGGAGGAAATCAGACGAAGAACATGTTCACAAACCAATGACCCTATGCATATTTCACGTGTGCCAGGTGCAAGCGTTACACGAAAAAGACCCTATGAATAGCAGCCAATGAGGAAAATTGCTGACAAAGGTGATGAAACCACCAATAAGGCTAATGGCATCCAAGACACTACATGAATCCCAATGTGTGAATAGATGTCTTGTCGTTGAACATAAGGGAAACGACTAAGTCAATGACCAATGATGAAATGTCGATTGTTGGGTTCAAGGTTACCTACCAATGAGGAAAGTAGGACCAAGGTGCACAATATGACTAAAACTTCATGTGATTCTAAGACAAACTAAGGGTATGGCTAACATGCAAAGTCAAGAGTTCTGAGGAATGGCTGACACAGGTTGATAGACATCCTTTGAACAAGAGAATGAGACATATGGAAGACTCTGGCAGCATAGACTCAATTATGGAACCATGAGATGCAAGAGGCATCAATAAAATTCTCCATAGGGACTGGAAGAGTAACCGATCAGGGGAGTAAACTCTCTGCAATGATCTCAGCTTCCTAAGGTCATGCTAAACCCAAAATTATGATGAGAAGTGGACTCAAAAAAATTGTGCTCCATTCAAAGGCAACATGACTGCTACCAATATAAGATAATGCTCCCTTGCCGCCCGTCTTTTTTTGTTTTTTCATAGTCAAATGAATGTTATGATACAAAGGAGGAAACGATTGTCACAAGTAAGCAAGACTAGTTCCAACAATGGAACATACCTATGCTCAATGCAAGTAGGTGCATGCGGGATATGGACACTCGGGGGAATGTTCCCTGCTGGGTATAGGGTGTCAAGTTGTGAAGGATATAAACAAGGCTCTGCTTGGTTGAGGATGCAAAACTATTGAGGCAAACAATTCATAATGCAAATCGAGAACTGACGATAGGCTCAATACTACAATCAAGGGCATGAGATGCAATAACAACTTAATGCCAAAAAAAATTCTTTTTCATAATCTTAGTCTACTTGGTTTGAAAAAGGGATAAACTTGTACCAAATAGACGTCCTTTAGAATCCAACTGACGAGTGTGAAAGGGACAAGTTCACTCGGCAATCTTTTCTCTTTTTGAAAACGAGTTGGAAAAGAGCTTAAATCAAACTTGCTTGGGAGTCCTCTAGGTATAGGTCATCATGTTTATGAGTGAGAAATGAGATTCAACATAAAGTCATGTATTAGCTATAAGGGACTCCCGGCCCTACGAAAAGATATCTACATGGGCACCGAATAAAGAAGAGGGTCTAACTAGGGTACCCATGTTTGGTAAGTCTCTACCATTTGATAACGACACTTCTAGTAGCATATATAAATTTTTGTGTTGCTAAAAAATGGGTTTGTACATAAGGCATATGAGTGACAGTTATAGGACAATGAAAGTGTGCATGATGGAATGTATACCTATCCTATATGCTAGGTAGCGAAAATACCTGTATAAAGTTACGAATGATCGACATAACACTGAAAACTGTAAGAATCCCTAGACAAAACTACAAAAACCAACTCAATCCACTATTGTATTATCCTATTAGGAGAAAATATTATCTGAAACTATGCAAAGTAGGTAAAAAAATTCTATAAATAGTAAAAAAAACAAATTTACTATACCATTTTACTTTTTTACCCAAATAGTGGATTTTGGACCAAATTACCTCTGATCTTCAACTGGTGATCTCGGGAGCTATGAGTGACAGAATCAGTGACTGTATGGACCAAGAAATTCCTCTTCCCCTCCTCTTTCTTTTTTAGTGGATTACATTTTGTATTTAGGTTTCAATTTTTAAGTTATTTAGGGCGCAAATTAGAAGTTTAGGTGTATGTGGGTTACCATTCATCAGGTCACGTATACGCGTGATTATACGTGGTTGTATAAAATACAACCATCATATACTCAGCTCTATACATGACTGTAAATGTTGTAGCCCGCGTATATGTCCGTAAACAATGTTTTTTAGTGAATGCTAACTCAAAAAATGATTTTTCTCTTGTAGGATGGTGCTAGAGTGGAGGGAAAGGGAACATGAGGAGGTAGATGCTGTTGTGGAAAGAGATCTAGGGGCCCAAATGGCCTTGAAAATATGCAGGTTGTATAAGTTTTGGGCTCTCAAAGGGATGAGGGCCCAAGTGATATTGTTATAGTTTCTCATGGATTACTGGGATCCAGATAGTGAGAGCTTCAACCTTGATGGGCAACCATTAAGGATTGAAGTCAAGGATATTTATTTATTGACAGGGTTGTCACGTCGAGGTGAGGTGGTCAACCTCAAAGCTCGAGGATCTGGGAGAAGTATGAAGATAGAAGAATACATAGTTTCTCATTGCATTGCAGGGACTGAGAAGGTCGGTAGTCAACTCCCCATCTGAGCAATAAACAATCTAAGCCTCAAGATTGTTTTCCTCATTTCGACACGGATCACAGGATCGAACTTATTGTACTAGGCATCAAGGTCTCTTATGTTCTACTATGTACATTGGTTGAGACCCATAGTGTACGACTGGTGCACCTCACTACTGGCTAACATGAAGATCCAGTTGATAGAATGCAAAGAGGGTGGTAAGAGGAACTTTGGGTTTGATTCTATCTTGTGTATCTTTTTCTTCGAGTGGGTTCTAGGTTTGGGACCTAGAGTTGATATCCTTCTGTGAGGACCTCACGATCTAACCATGGCACGGTGGACCGAGGTGACGAGATGACAGAGGGGAGGTAGGGTGCCCACACCCTACAATGATGATTTCTTTTACTGGTGGAGATGGAAGGCCATTTCTCTGGATGACTACCCCTATGTAGGGATCAACTTCAGAGGGGACCCTGACATGCCATTACCACTAGGGACCGCATATGAGGACATAGGTATGTCAAAGTTTTTTAAATATTTCATTTCTTTGGTATTTTTGTATAGGAAAAAGAAAATATTTTTGGATGATTTTTAAGTACTAACAAGACATGTATGTGACGTAGATGTAGGTCCACGATGAAAAGACGGGCTTCCACGACATCATCGAAGACATCGGGGAAATGAGGCGGCAAGAGGAGAAGCAGCGAGAGTCCTTCAAAACGTGTAGAGCAACTTGTCTCATTTGACACAAAGGATTTTGATGGTTCAGGTGGAGGATCTGTCGGAGGCTATGCAACAACAGGTGGTGGGCGTGCGCAGAGCTTGGGTGTGACTCTTTCGGCGTCTCGCAAATGATGTAGTTTGCAATCATGCCACTCATCCGACGTCGCAGGCGTAGATGTCATGACTTTTGTATTATCGGTTGTATATGTGTATTGAGGGTGTTAGCCCTAGTTTTGTACAATAAACATCATATTTTTTGAAATATATATAAAATCATGGTTCTTTGAATTTACATATGTTACAATGTGTACATTGATGAGAATGTTTTATTTTGTTTAGTTATGTGACAAATTCCAATCTAAGACGAAATTATCATATGCATTGGATACATAATTAGAACTCCTAGGTATGTGATGATAAGTAATAAAATCAAACTGTCATTCTAAAATGTGTACCTGTAGGAATCGTCGAAGTAATGTATGGTCACGCACATGATAACTATCATTCAATTGACATACTACTAACTGGGAATCTAGGTGAAACTCCAAAGAGTGAATACCATGCGAAATGGAATCACGCAAAAGTTATATAATGGAGCTATATCTGGCCACATTATTCATGGATGGCCCTAGGCATACACCACCGAAAGGCACTAGTAGACCCTCGGGTGGGTAAACCACCCAAGCGGCAGAAGCCAAGTTCCGTGTATGACAATTGGCTCTGTCTGTGAATCCTAAGTAGACCGAAGACTCCATTGACATCTGTCAACCAAGGGAAAACTCAATAAGCAATTTGAAGACAAAAAATAAAGGGAAAAGATATATACACTAAATTACATTAGTATGAAAAGAGTTACACCCAATCTTGGGCTCTAGCGTAATATATTTTCAAGTAGAGCCCATTCTTGGGCTCATCCAACATGTTCCCTTTGTAATCTTCTAATTCATAGGCTCCTTTTTCCAAGACACGTCGCATGATATAGGGACCGTGCCACATGGGTTTGAACTTTCCTTCCCCCAATGGTTCTTTGGCTTGATCATATAAAAGGACAAAGTCACCCTCATCTTACAACTGAGGATAGACAAAATTATCGTATTGGACCTTGACACGTCTTTTATTCGCTTCGATAGTTGTAGAAGCATCTCGACGTTGCTCGTCAGGGCTCTCTAGGTGCACTAGGCGTCGTTCAAGATCGAAAGTGTCAAGTAGGAGTGCAACTTCCAATCTAAGAGAAGGGATGTCACATTCAATAAGTAATATCAAATCCACACCATGTACTAACTGGAAAGGAGAAAATTCGGTGGCAGTCTTGACTGAGGTTCGGTATGCCCAAAGTGGAGGATATAGCATGATATGTCAGTCAGAGTTTCTCTGGCTGATAGTTTTCTACAAAATGGTCTTGAGAGAATTGTTTACAGCCTCTACCTGTCCATTTTCCTAGGGGTATTAAGGGGAAGAATGACCATGCTTAAATCCCATTTTAGATGCTATCTCTTCCATCATTTCATTATAAAAGTGACTACCATGATCAGTGACAATCTCACTCGAGATTCTGAGCCTAGCGATAATTTGATGGAATACGAAGAAGGAGACATTCTTCCCATTGGATTTAACTGTAGGCATGACCTTGACCCACTTATTAAAATAATATACGACCACGATAATGTGTTGATTCCCCCTAGTCGAAGTTGGGTTGCAATCCACAAAGTCCACCCCCCACTTGGTGAAGGGACCGACAGTAATGACTGGATGGAGAGGGCTGGATGCAAGTGCATTTTTCAAGTGAACACTTGGCAGGGGTGACACTTCTTAACCGCTTCAATGCAATCTTTAAAGATAGACGGCCAAAAATAACTTTCTTGCAAAACTTTTTGGGTTGTCGCAAGCCCGGATAGATGACCACCACAAGCCCCACTATGGAAATCACTTAGAACTAACTCGGCTTCTTCATGATTTAAACAATGATGCACTATATTGTCTATTCCTCAATGATACAGAGTGTCACCGACGATAAGGTAATTCTTAGCTTGGTATCGTATACATCGTCGGTCATCTCGTGAGAGATGTTGAGGGAACTTCAAAGTTTGAAGATAGAGAATAATGTCTCCATACCAAGGGTCAGACAACGAGACAAGGAAAATGTTTTCATTCACAAAAGAATCAACATAAATAACATCCTCATCCAATCGTGGGAAGTTGGATATTAACTCTGCAAAGACTAGTGATTTCTTGGATTTCGCAGAAGAGAAATCGAGATCAAATTCTTGTAAAATGACAATCCATTTATTGTATTTTCCCCCTATGATACACCTAGTAAGGACGTATTGAAATGGATTGACATCGACAACCACAGTAGTTTTGCAAAGAAATATATAATGGTGTAATCGTTGGACTGCATGAAAAACATCCAAAGCTAGATTATCAATGTGAGAATATTTGAGCTCAGGACTGACTATGTTTCAACTAAGATAGTAAATGATGTGCTCATGGAGCTCATCATTCTCATGAACCAATACCATACCAATCGTCTCTTCCGATGTGACAACATAAAGAAAGTAATCTCTATTGTAGTCAGGAGACTTCAGCAGAGGCTTCGATACCAAGTCTTTCTTCAAAGCATCGAAGGATTCTTTGGCTTGCTCATCCCAGATAAAAAGGGTGTCCTTCTTCAAGAGACGCATAAAACCCTTAGTAATATTGGCATAATTTACTATAAACCAACGTAAAAATCTAGTTTTCCCCTGTAAACCTTGAAGTTGTCGAATAGTGCACAGGGAGGCAATCGAAGTATTGCATCAACCTTTAACAGATCTACCATGATCCCAATCTCAGAGACTAAAAATCCTAGAAGACGTCATGAGCTAATGAAAAAGGTGTATTTATGAGTGTTCAACTGGATGCGATAATGATGACATCTTTCAAAAACTAGTCGAAGGTGCTTAGGGTGATCCATTATTTTACGAGAGTGAGTAGCAAGATCATCAAGATAAGATTCAACTATATTCTTAAGATCATGGAATGTGAAGGTCATAACACATTGGAAGGTTTCTTCAACGTTTTTAAGGCCGAAAGGCATCTTCCGTTATGCGAAATTACCCCAAGGAAAAATAAATGTCGTCTTATGTTAATCCTCGGGTTTAATTTGAATTTGGTTATACCTTGAAAATCCATCCATGAAAGAAAAAACTTTGCTTGCCGCACACTCGTGAAGGATCTGATTGATGAATGGTGTCGGGAAGTTGTCCTTAAGACAGGCTTTGTTCAGGTCACGAAAATCCATGCATACACAGATGGTTCCTAGCTTCTTATTCACAGGAATGGGATTGGATACCCATTCAGTCAAGGCAACCGGGTAGATGAAGCCATCATTAAGCAGTTTCTCTTCCTCTGCCTTAATAGCAGGGGCCTTCTGGGGATTGATAGCTCTGATATGTTGTCGAACAGTCTTAGCATCCGAGTAAGTTTTAATCTCATGTTCGACAATTCGAGGGTCGATTCCTGGCATCTCTTCATATGACCAAGTGAATACATCTCGGAATTCCTTGAAGAGTTCGGTGTAGATCAGGATTTCTTCTGGCGAACAATCTGCACCGATGTGTATATTTTCAATGTTTCCATGGGGTACAAGAGATATCGATCGTGACGGTAGGTGAGATACTCGTCATATTTCCTTCTATGTAAATTGTGTGTGTATCAAGAATAACTATGATGTGACCAACTATCTCGCTCAGAGTAGATCTAAAGTCATCTTGTTCGATTCTAGCAAGCTCTAGGAGAAAATAAGAGCGATGATGCATATCATCCCAAGGTTTGTCAGAACCATTCATGGCCTTGATGATAGCTTCATCCAAGGGAAAAGTCTCATCGAGGTAGTCATGCGAACAAGACGACGAAGTGGCCCACACGGTCTCAAGAACATGATCCTCCTTCTCTGTCTGCAAGGTAATAGGATCAGGATCAGTGGAAGAGTCAAGAACAACTTGATATACTATTTCTATTGTTGATAGTGGCATGGCCATTCCAGCATGTGACTAACCTTCACAAGATGCATTCAAGGAAGGTAGAGTCCAAGGATCGTTAAAATAGGAAGTGTAGAAAGGAACGGACCTCTCTGATGAAATGGGCCTACTGGACATGGCATAAATATGGTGAACTGGTGCCATGAATTTGAAGGTACCCATAAGGGATGAATACATTCTGACACCGATATTCTCAGTTTTTGGTTGAGAATTTTCAACCATGGGGATTGGCAGTCCAATAGATGCACTAGGGCTAGCATACGCAAATTACAATTGATAGATCATCACAATCTTTCCACCATGAGGAAAATAAATATTATGAAAGACAAACAATACGATGGAAGTCATAGCATAAGTCCAATTGCATCCTAGTAACAAATTATAATCGAGGGGCACTGTTAGAAAAAGCAGGACCGCGGAGCAATAAAATAAAACAAATGCCGAAACAAAACACAGAAGACACACAATACAAGAGAGACACAGATTTACGTGGTTCACCCAGTGTGGGCTACGTCCACCAGAGAAATTTCCAGGTCCTTCCTTTTTTATTATCCAGCAAATGAAGGGATACAACCTACAGCAAAACCCGCTATAACTTCCTCTTCTTTCTCTCACAGTCTCCTCTCTCAGAATACAATATTCACCATCATCCATAGCCGCAATACATTTCCCTCATAAAAGAGGGTTG
>ML807558.1:164046-185228 GCA_009831015.1 Picea engelmannii
GAATTGAAAGCACGTCGATTCGCCGAATGAATTGTCAGAAGGTTGATTGCGTCTGCCATAAGTTGCACGACCATTCAAAGATCGCAGCTCCGTGTTGTCAGAAGCCATGCAGACGCAAAGCCTTCAATGCATTTTCTTGGTTCTGCCGCTATTGTTATTTTGAGTATATGTAGGCATTTTTTCCATTTTGGTATCCATGGATGGTAGAGCCAAGCTCCCGACTGTATAGTTCAAGCAAATACTCTAGTTTCCTGGTTATGTCTCTGGGTTTGAGATTTCTTGGTTTATAACAAACAGTTCTCTTTATTTTCCATCTTTGTTTCGTCTATTGCCTGAGGACTCACAGTAGTGCAACTTGTTGCAATAAAGGATTTGTTGTGGCGTTGTCATGCCCTCTGGTTTTTGTGTTCGAATGTAAAAGGATTTTACGTTTGAGCTCACTTCTTCTCTAATCTGTAATAAACCTGATGTTTATTGCGGACCACTGCGCTTTCTTGCACAAGTCTTCCATCTACTCGCCCTTTTATTACAACTCACTGTTTGGAGTTTATCAAGACCTCACTCTGTCATGCATGCCTGGTCTGGTTTCTGAGCTGATGCGCTGCCGTTCGGAGTCTTCCTCCATTTGATCACCCTTTAAAACAAACCATGACATTAAATCTGATGGGCTTCGGGCTCTGCTCCTGCTAGCAATCCAGGAGTGACTTCCGAAAGCTAACAACGTCCACCAAAGAAATTGCCAGGTCCTTCCTTTTTTATTATCCAGCAAATGAAGGGATACAACCTACAGCAAAACCCGTTGTAACTTCCTCTTCTTTCTCTCAGAGTCTCCTCTCTCAGAATACAATATTCACCATCATCCATAGCCGCAATACATTTCCCTCATAAAAGAGGGTTGACTTCTAGGGAAAAAAACCCTAACATAATCTCTACCGTTAGATCTGCGACCTTATAATGAATGGTCCAGATTTACAATGAAATTACAATATACTTTTACAAGGAAATTTTTGCTTTGGGGTCCCACTTGCCCCCAGACCCCCCAGTCGGGGGGATAGCCCCCTCAGACCCCGCAGAGGGGGTACCCCCCCCTCTGCACTCCCCCGTGTGGAAGAGTGTACATACTTCTGGGGTGTAAATACTTCATGGGGTATAAAAATGGTTGAAAACAAGGACCTCTGAATCAGGAAGATAATCAGGCTCCACAACCAACAGGGCACATTAACCTAAATGGATGGAAAGGTAGGAAGAATACCATGAGGGCGGAAGGAACGACCGTCAAAATCATTCAACATGGTCGGAGACTAAGAGAGAGTCAGAGAGTCAATGGATTTCCAGCAAACCAGGGACATCACACATGTGGTAGTGGCTTCATCAATAATAGTACGCTTGATGGTATACTTTGAATAACCCATGTGGATTTGGAATTCCACATGATAAGGAAAATGAGGCTTCACATCTGTGATGTCAAACTTGATAACTTTCAAGACACTGGGATATAGAGCTCCTAACACAAATATCAAGGCATTCCTCTGTGAAGGACACGTCTGGAATACCTCCAGAGCCGACATTGCACAAGGGGTTTGATCCAGGTCCTCAACAATAGAGTAATTTTTGGAGGCTCTAGTATTAGGATTGTGGGTAGAGTGCTTGAGTACTCATTTCAGAATACGAGGTGGTGGCTCTGGTTTTTCTATCTATAAGGGTGTCTCCAGAGGAAGAGGAGACTCTAAACCAGGTACAGTTTGTGTAGAACTGTAATCACGAGATCAGGTGGCTACATTAATCTCATATTTGACCATATTGATGCAGAAATGGTCACCATCTTATGCCAGTGGGTTTTGACTCTCACTCACCACATTCCCATCATTTGAGGAGATCGAGGCCATGTGTTGGTTATGTGGAAAAGGATTTGTCGGCACGGTGGGTGGTAGAGATAAGATCCTTGCATCTTCCACAAGTTTGGGGCATAAGTGAGTAAGGTGATCGTTTGTACAAAGTTTATAGGGAAAATTCACCTTACGCCTTTCTTTCTTTCCCTCACCAACATTATTATTCATATTCTCATTATTACCATTGTCCTTGGGTTTATTATTCTTCCCACCCTTATGATTATTATTACGTCCTTTCTTCTTATTCCCACCTAGTTGTTGGTTACCATTTGGGTTGGTCGACGATTGCATAGAATGTACATCCATTGACTGAGTAGGGTTGGAAGACACAGGCAAATTTGTCCCTCCTACAGACTAGTTTAGAGACAACTCTTTCAAATGGCTTGTCACCGAGTCTGCGGAATTCACAGTGGAAGAGCCTACAATGCCATCGGCATGAGACCTGATATTTTGTCTAGGGTCATAGTTTGACCTCAGTGCATTAGGAAGAATCTTGTATAACATCCCAGACTGAGCATATATGATGGAAAGGTAGGAAGAATACCATGAGGGAGGAAGGAATGACCGTCAAAAGCAATCAACATGGCTGGAGACTGAGAGAGAGTTAGTGAGTTGAGGGATTTCCAGCAGACCAGGTACATCACACATGTGGCAGTGCATTCATCAACAACAGTACACTTGATGGTATACTTTGAGTAACCAACGTTGATCTAGAATGCCACATGTTAAGGCAAGTGAGGCTTCACATCTCTGACGTCAAACTTGATAAATTTTGATCCACTAGGATCTAGAGCTCCTAACGTACATAGCAAGGCATTCCTCTTTGAAGGACACGCCTGGAGTACCTCCAGAGCTGACATTGCACAAGGGGTTTGACCCAGGTCCTCAACAATAGAGTAATTCTAGGAGGCTCTAACATTAGGATTGTGGGTAGAGTGCTTGAGTACTCATTTCGGAATACAAGGCAATGGCTCTAGTTTTTCGATTTGTAAGGGTGTCTCCGAAGGAGGAGGAGACTCTAGACTAGGTACAGTTTGTGGAGAATTATAATCGCTAGATCGGGTGGCTACATTAACCTCATATTTGACCATATTGATGCATAAACGGTCACCGTCTTGTGCCGGTGGGTTTTGACTCCCACTCACTACATTCGTAGCATTTGAGGAGATCGAGGCCATGTGTTGGTTATGTGTAAAAGGATTCATCAGCATGATGGGTGGTAGAGATAAGAGCCTTGCAGCTTCCGCAAGTTTGGGGCATAAGTGAGTAAGGTGATAGTTTGTACAAAGTTTACGTGGAAAATTCACCTTACGCCTTTCTTTCTTTCCCTCACCAACATTATTATTCATCTTCTCATTATTACCATTGTCCTTGGGTTTATTATTCTTCCCACCCTTACGATTATTATTATGTCCTTTCTTCTTATTCCTGCCTAGTTGTTGGTTACCATTTGGGCTAGTCGACGATTGCATAAAATGTACATCCGTCGACTGAGTGGGATTGGAAGACACAGATGAAGTTGGCCCTCCTACAGACTAGTTTAGAGACAACTCTTTCAAATGGCTTGTCACTGAGTCTGTGGATTTCACATTGGCAGAGCCTACAATTCCATCGGCATGAGGCCCAAGATTTTGTCTAGGGTCATAATTTGATTTTAGTGCATCAGGAAGAATCTTGTATAACATCCTAGACTGAGCATATATAATATCTAACTACTGGGCTTTGAAAATAGCTTCTTCCTCAAATGTAACCCCGGATGTAGTAACATCCTTTGAGATAGGAGTTTGTAGATATTTAAGGAACCAATCTAACAGGAATTCTAGGGGTATGCAGGTCTTGATCAACCTCTTATGTCTACGCCATTGATGGATGTGATCTGAGATATGAGTGGCTTTGTGGGATCGACGAAACAGTCAAGAACAGCTTGATATGCTATCTCTATTGTTGATAGTGGCATGGCTATTCCATCATGTGACTGACCTTCACAAGACATAGTCAAGGAAGGTAGGGTCCAAGGATCGTTAAAATAGGAAGTGCGGAAAGGAACGGTCCTCTTTGACGAAACGGGCCTATTGGACATGGCGTAAATGTGGTGAACCGGTGCCATGAAGTCGAAGGTACCCATAAGGGATGAATACATTCTGACACCAATATTCTTAGTTTTTCGACTGAGAATTGTCGACCATGGGGATCGACGGTCCAACAAATGCATTGGGGATAGCATACGCAAAGGACAACTAATCGATCATAACGATCTTCTCGTCATGAGGAAAACAAAGAGTATAGAAAATGGATGATACGATGGCATTCATAGCGTAAGTCCAATTGTGTCCTAGTAACAAGTTATAATCGAGGGGAGCATCAACCACCTCTACCATCTTCCCACCTAACTAGACTGGAAAGGAGGGAAGAATACAGTGAGGGCGGAAGAAATGACCATCAAAAGAAATCAACATGGTTGGAGACTCAGAGAGAGTCGAAGAGTTGAGAGACTTCCAACAGACCAGGGACATCACACATGTTGCAGCACCTTCATCAACAACAGTATGCTTGGTGGGAATGGGAGTCCATGTAGGATCATGACACACAGGGTCATTCATCAAATTAGACAAGTCTGGCAGATTAAGCATGGCCAGAAAAGGGAGATAGGGTTGCGGCATCTGGCCCCAAGCTCCCTAGAAAGATTGTGGTTGGGGAATTGCAGCCCATCCAGGGTTCTGGTAAGCACCATGGCTCTGTCCGGGATTATAATACCTCCCTCCATGATGATTCATAAGGGGTTGGTTGGGCATCATTCCAGTAGGAATGTTCTAATGAGGGTTATAAAAACTTCCCCCAGATAGAGTGGACCTGGGTTAGGGGTTTCCCAAGGTGTGAAGTTGACCTCCTCTGAGTGTGAATCCAGAGGATAAAGGTGGATTCATCATGCCAAACGTGTTGGTCAGAATTGGCACTGAGGAGGTGAGGGTAAAGAAAGGAAATTGAGAAAAATATTTTCCGCCAGGTTGGTTACTCCACCCAAAAGCAACAAGATTAGACTCGGGATTAAAATGAGGAAATCCTCCCACGAAAGGAGTCGTTTGAGGGACATGTGTTCCACCAAATGAAAATGGAGTATAAGGAGGAGTTGTGCCCCCAAGTCCAATGCTAGCATTAGGGCCAGCGACTAGTATGGAGTTTGAAAACTGCAATGTAAAATTTGGCATACCATAGGAAAAGGGACTAGAGACCATAGGGATGGACTGAACATTATAGCTCGGTGTGTGACCAAGAGACCCAAACGGGTTCATGGCAATAGGTTGATTATTCATTATAGGGTGTGTAGCAGTGATAATAGGTGCCTCTAGCACTACAACCATTGTGGATGCAGGAGTCGAAGGACTGCCATTAACTATATTAGGTGTGGGATTCGAAGGGCGCCCAGTATCTTGATGACTCGGTTCAGTACTCATCCTTGTGGAATCACAAGTCTGATAAGTGGAGGTGTGTGTACCACGTTTAATAACTTTATGCCTTTTATAATGCAAAGACTCGAAATGCGGTGGTAACTGTAACAAGCAGCGAGACCTATGGGGAAGTTGGTCTGGCTCCACGATGACTTAATATTCAAAATATAAAAAAAATCCTAAGGCCAACTAGTAATCAAAGAGCACACCAAAAATAATCAAATGGCCAATATGCACACAAATAGGATAAAGTGATTGAAAGGGACCTCCCTCTCTAAATTAGGTATGCCTCTCCCAAGACGGGCCTGAGACTTCGTTTCTAAAGATTGGAGGAAATAGAATCAGTTATAAGGACCCCCGTGGGCTTAACAACTAGTCATTCAGATCCCCCAAAGAGGTAATCTTCCATAAAGGCTATGTGTTGTTCAACCCTTATCTGACCCAAGGTACCTACAGAATAACCCCTGCAAGTAACATATGTGGTACCTATGTCAAGCAACTAAGCAACCACGGTATAATCGATGCACAGGCGAATAGTTGTAGGTTAGGTCCACCGTATGGGAAGGGTAGCAAAGCCCAAAACCTTGAAAGCACTGCCTCTCACGAAGGTAAGGGAACTAGCAAGATCCCCATATACGAATAGATCCCCAGAAATATATCTAACGCTAAGAAGGTATCGAGGGGATATCCTCTCAACCGACCTCATGTGACCTCGTGCTTAAATCCAGTGTAAGTGGAGCCTCCTGATATTACCTATTATACAATGGATTTCTCCACTCCCTTAGTCAGACACATATGTTGATTTAATAGACTTCGAGAAGTTTACTCACAAAATACTATTCCAAGACTCTAAATCCTAAGCTAGTTTGTGCACCCTAGAAAATAAAATTGTTACTAATCAATTTTAAATTATAGCATTAATTTCAATGGACTTGCTTACTCAAATGGTGTGGTTGTGAAACTAGTGATGGTATGACTCAACAAGTAAAATAAATGAATATGAATACAATGCAAAGTCCTAACTTCAGTTCCAATAAATGATATGCTTCTTAAAAATGCATTTTTCAATTCAATTATGCAATTCTAAAAGATCCAATCTTTCTTTACATGCACTAAGATAAATGACAAAGACTCAAGAGATCAAAATGCCAATCAATGTAAAATGCCTAATATTTTTGTATTTTCAATATAAGAAAAATGAAAATGTAAGGATTGAACAACAGCTTAATATAAAGACTTTATTGTGTATAGACAGAGACAACCAAACTAGGATATCAAGGAGAAAAAACACCCAGCCCAAGGTGTAAGGACAATCAAAATGAAAAGATGATGAGAAAGGCACCGCCCAAAAATTCAACCAAAGATAGGTTTCTTGTCATTCCACAGACACTTAACAGTCACCACAGAGACCTAAGAAGACTCAGCAATCATCAAAACCTACCCAGCAACCACCAAACCAAGAAATCAAGCAACAAAGGTTGATGTACGTGACTATTCAAGGGAAAAACGAGTATGTACGCATCTTGCAAAAGTACAGCACGCGTATGTACGTGACTGTCAAGCAAAAACATGCTTCTATGTGTCAAAACACAGCTAGGCTAAGGAGACGGATAAGAAACTTAGACTCAGAGTGAATATAGGTTTTCAACCAATCATACGACAAGAAAATCAATATGAACGAGAGAAATCTAAGGAGAAAAACACTCCAAACCCCGAAAAAGAAGATTGTATCCCCAGTATGGTTGCCAATTTTGTTACGAGGAAAATATCTCTACTAGGGGTAAACCACAACAGACAGAAATGACTGCAGAAATCAACTCTAATCTCAAGTATGCTATATAAATAAATATTCTACCAAGACAAGATAAGAGGCCTAGCTTGTTTAGACGTTCGATGAAGTCCATTGTTGAGCATTCAACCCAAACCAATATACCTGCAACTAGTCCTCAACAACCAAGCAACACAAGAATATGGTGATAATATATATTGTTAGCACATTCAATAGCATAATCCATCAACATTCCTAACAAATACACCCATGGAATAATAATTCAAATATTTGTGAGATATTAATTGGACGAGAAAAGAGTATTTCTATTAAGATATAATTAGAAGAAGTGAATGAGTTACAAACTTCTGTGTCGGCATGGTTCGGAACCAAGAAAATAAGTTTCTTCCAGTTGGACCTCCACCACTTCAATTCTCCACCAAAGGAAAGCTCATATAAGGGAGACAATTAAGTTCTAAATCAATAAGGGGAGAGCTTGGGGGTTGAACAATGTGTTCAGACTTAAAGGAAAAAGGGATGCAGACTCAATGTGAAGTGAATAATTTCTCCAGAGTAACTTTTCTCTCAAAGTTGAATTCTTTCTCCTCTTTTCCATAGCTCGGATTTGGCCCATTTATAGCCTTCAAGTGGAACTAAAGGGTCGAGTCGGAACATTTCCAGTATATGGAAGGCCAAGGATCATTGATCTCGTGACGTGACATGGAAACCCAACACCATTTCTTAATTTTGGAAACATTTCCTGATGTACGTAGTTGTAGTGGTGCAACCTGTGTATACAAATGTTATAATATAGGCAGGGCACATATATGTGGAAAAATAACATTTTTAGCTCTAGGATTTGCAAAAAGGGACTTCAAGTCTGCATACGGAAATGGAAAAAGGCCCTCTATGCAAGATTGCATGGGGTGAGGCAAATATTGCTATAACAATGGGTATAACAATGTCTTTGCAATGAATATTATTTTTTCCATGACTAAATACAAGGTATTTCGGTTTCTATTCACCTTCTTTGCAAGGCTAACCTTTTTCTTCTCTAGTAAGAATTCATGAAAATCTTGTTTATAGAAGATTTGTTTAATAGGTTGACATCATCACTTTGTTATATGAATTCATGAAATGATTAATTCTAAGGACCAATTACTATGCCAATGTTCTTGGTTCAAGCAATGATATTTACCAGATCGATGTTATATTATGTAAAATGAATCATGAATTATTTATTTCTCAATCTCTTGTTTCTAGTGGCTTAGTTTACCAAACAAGTTTTATTGTTTCTATAAAATTCATGAATTGTTTCCCTTGGTCATTATTGTTCTAAAATATGTATTCATGAAATGGTTATTTCTAGTGACCTTATTGACCACATCAGCATTACAGTTTTTTAATGTTGTGTTTATGAAATTTTTTGCATGGAAGTATCCTTTGTACACCATTTTGTATTTCAGCACACATCAAAATGACAATCTTTTCAGTTGGATCATATCAAAGTATGTAGTATGGGAAATAGTTATGGCATGGTTGTAAACATTTCACCAACGTGTTTTGACTTTTTGTCCCACATGGAAACCTCCATGTTTTCTTGTGGATGATTCCCTCGCAGAGATCCAAGTGATAATGTGTGTAGATCCCTCAATTTGTCTTTCCTTCCTTCATTTCATTTTGTATTTAATTGTTGGCTTTATTTCACCTAAATATTATTCATCCACAATGATGTCTTCAACTACCCAATAATTCTTTGCATTTAGGACATACATTGTTTTTTGCTAAAAAAAAATGACCAAGTATGTTTGTGAAACTAAAAGAGAGGTAGAAATGTCCAATTATTTGGGGAACACAATGCACAATTCATTGTCAATCAAGGATGTTGTGAACAAATTGCTCGAATTTCATCAAAATTTCTTTGAGAAAATTGATTTCATCAACTATTTTTAAGATCAACCGAATCCATACCTAAGTTACTCGATTTGTCACAATGAGTGTTTGTTATTGTTGGCGATTTGGCCTACATTATTTCTTATGCTAATATGTGTGAAACATTGCAGGTACATAGGTCAAATCATGTAGGGACTCTTAAAATTCACCAAAGAAGCAAATTCTTCCATTGAGTCATACCGTAATAACATCAAACAATAGTTCCTTAGAGAGGAGTGTGTTTAATGCCAATTCCATGGTTTTATACGTTGGCAATTAATATAAAAATAGATTTTTAAAATTATATATTAATTTTAATTATTATTGATTTGGTGTTGGAATTATGCTAAGTTCGCAACACATCTTCCCATGAAATGGATTGGCTGATTAGGAATATTAACAGTGCAAGTACACTTGTAATATTATTTTGTTTTGTTTGTGAAAGAAAATAGATTTTCTGAAAATTTTGTTGCGGACCACAGACATAAGACAGCATCGGAGAGAACTCTTAACATCCTAGATATAGATATCCTTTATGACCCTACTAACTCTCTCATTATGAACATCAAGTCGCAATCCACACAACCAGAGATGTTCTACACTATTTGCAATCCTAGATTGGTGATAGCCTTTTACAACTCTCAGATGCGAAGAGGGGAAATCTGTGCAAACACGTTGCAAAGTTTTATTTGTACATTAAATAAGTGTACCCTTTATTTCCATTTGGTTTTCCACTCACGGATCCCACAGTGAGTGCAACATTATTACCACCACACTATGCATTATTGTTGACATTAATACACAATTAGTGTAACAGTTTTGAAGGTCAGTGCAACATCACACCGGTTGGTGAAGAGAATGAAGTAGAAAATCATAATCTCATAGATGAAGGCAATAAGTAGTGGATGATTGTAGAGTTCAGCAAGGCTATTGATGATTGTGTTCTTACAAAATGCACAAAAAAAATATTTAAATTGGAAACAACGATGTGCATAGCAACAATGAAGCATTTGGAAGATATTTTGATTTGTTGCTTGCAACCTTTAAGGAATATGAAAAGGGATAATGTTGGAACTGGGTATTCATGCAAGTGCCTAAGAATATTTATCAAAACATGTTTCAAAAGGTTTTCCAAAACACAAGCATGTGAATGCCTTCAATTTCCTTAACATTAGGTACCTATCGTAGTTGCAAATAATATGAGACATGATATATGGTGTAAGTGACCTAATCAAATACTACTTCCCGGAACATATCATTAGATACACCCTAGAGATCACATTAGTTCATCTAGACCTACTTACTTATCTAATGTCAACACTCACTTCTAGAAAAAGTGCAAATATGGTTCATTATAGCCTAACTTGTACGTGAGACATTACACCCTGCAAATGCACAGTGTGTCATCTAGAGCATCTCCCTCATTGGTCTACTTGTACAACAAACTATAATGAAAGAATACTAATAAGAAATTTGAAAATAACTATTTTCATCTTTAAAGTAACTTGCTAACTAGGTTGTTTGACCTATCATTATCATGAATTAGTAAATAAACATGTTCTATTTTAGTCATGGTGTGGGAGGAGCTACAACAAATAATGCCAATAGTAGGTGATTTGTTTTTCTTAAAGAGTAACAAAATGATTTAATCATCAAAAAATAAGGATATTAATTGTTTTGAGATTCATGTGGTGTGAAATTTGGTGTATGAATCCTTTTGGATTAGCCACGGTAGGAAATGACTCCTACTATGGCTAATCCAGAAGAATTTGTACACCAAAGAAGGATATTAAGCCATCATTCACTAAGTAATGTAAAACGTAGTTTTGTATAAGGTGAAAAACTATATACTATATTGTTGTGCATTTTTTTTAAAGAATAACAAAACAGTTTAATCAAGAAACAAGAACGATACTAAATCAACATTAACTAGGCACTATAAAATATAGTTTTGTACCAGGATGAAATCTAGAACCATAAACCATATTGTTTTGTATTTATTTATTAAATCGTAACAAAATGATTTGATTGAGAAATAAGGATGATACCAAGCTAACATTTATGAAGTATTTTAAAATGTAGTTTTGTACAAGGATGAAATACAAAGCCATAAACCTTAATATTGTGTATTTCTTTATTAAAGAGTAGTAAAATGATTTAATCAAAAAACAAGAAGGATAGTAAGCCAACATTTACTAGGCACTGTAAAATGTAGTGTTGTGCAAGGATGAAATGGAGAAGCATAAATTGTATTGTTGTGTCTTTCTTTCATAAAAAGTAATAAAATGATTTAATTCAAAAATAAGAAGAAAAACAATTCCAAAAGAAAAATGTCGTAATTTTATTCATAAAGTTTAAAATTACATTTTTCAAATGTTAAAGTGACGTTGTAGTATCCAATTAAGGGCACAAAAGTGGGTTGTATAAGTCTAAACTCATTTATAAGAAAAATTTATAAACTTATTATAAGCAAAAATTTCCCTATTTTTAGCGATCACCTTTATAAGTTCACTACATACATCTCAATTAAAAAGGTGTTATATACCACAATTTTGATCCAAATACTGGTGCATAAAATCCTCTTATACATAATTCAAAAAAAATTCTAACATTCGAGAATCCACATATGGTACCTCATTCAGGAAATCAATCAAATAAAAGGTGAGTGAGGAAAAAAAAGGGAATACTAAGCCAACATTCACTAAATATAGTAAAATGTAGTTTTTCTATGATGAAATACAGAACCATAAACTATATTATGTTGGAAATATTTTTGTCATTGATGTCAAAGAAAAGGGGAGCCTAAAAATGTCCAAGATAATTATTACAAGCCTACAGATGTCCAAGATAAATATTGCAAGATGGAGATTGTTGAAAGTATTACTTTTGGATTTTTTATGATCAGTTTGGATACCCTATATTTGAAGAAATTTTTACCCTACATACCTAGCTTAAATGGGAGCACAAGTTATATGGTTAGAAATATTATTCTGAGACCTTTCCAACGGTATATGGAATTCCCTCTAACTCCCTAGGAATGAGGAGATATGAATTTTTCTGTCTAACAACCCAGCAAAAGAATTGAGGTCGGCTCAGCAAGTCTTTATAGGTCATCCCAAAAAGTGGTAACAAAATTACTATAAATACAGAATAGATGTGCGCATTTGTAGAAAAACTAAATAGAAATCAAGTATGAGGTGCACGTAAGTGATCTGAGGTGCACTAAAGGTGTTGTGGTGTCTTTTTGGAATCTAAAGGTGTGCAAGAGAAGTCTAAGGGATTTTCTTGTTCTCAAGGTGTGTTATTATGAGGTTGTGATGTTGTTGTATGTGTTATTTTGATGTTGTGATGTTTTCTTCACTGTGATGTTGTTGTGTGCACTATTCTGAGTTTTTTATGTTGTCGTCACTGTGACACTGCCATATGAGTTATTCCGAGGTTGCGATGTTGTTGTCAATGTAATGTTATCGTGTGCTCTATTGTGAGGTTGTGATGTTGTCGTCATGGATTAAATTCTGGAATGATGTTATGAGGTTGGATAGGGCATGAAGGCTACATGTGACTAGGGTTTGAAGGATTGTCTGTGGAATGAAGCATCCAGGTGAAGTCATAAGTACTATTTGTATGAATATCTTGGATTGGTGTCTACACATTTTGTTGAGTTGGTGCTCAGATGAGGGAATTGGTGTCTCCAACAGGTTAGTACTTGCAAATATTGTAATAGTAGGTCAGTGCCTACAACTTGTTGAGTTGGTGCTCATTTAATAAGATTGGTGTCTCCAATAGATTGTTACCTACAATCTTTGTAACGGTAGGTTGGTGCCTACATGAATCTATAAAGATAAATTTTATGATTTTCTCTCGATTGGGTTTCCATGTTAAACTCTATGCATTGTGATTTGAGTTTATATGTGATTATTGTTTCTCAATTAATGAATGATTGATGAATGGTTAAATTAAATAAAAAGTATCTTATACTAATTCACCCCACCCCCCCCCCTCTCAGAATAAGCATAAGTTCAACAATTGGTATCAGAGAAGGTTCCTTTAGAAACAGTCTAACCGTTGGAAGGTAGATCTCAGGAGCACACATGGCTAGTCACGAAGGTTTCTTCACAACTAAGGGTGCATTGTTTGACAGACCAAACTATGCATTATGGAATATAAAGATGCAGACTTATCTAATGGCTCTTGGGTTTGATATTCGACAATCATTTGTCAATGGTTATACTACCCCAACAACTCCACCAACAGACGTATCCGGAAAAGAAGCCTAGTGAACATAATGCAAAAGCCATGAATTCTATATTGAGTGGTCTATCAGAATCAAAATATTTCAAGGTGATACATTGTAAATCGAAAAAATATATTTGGGACAAACTTAAAAACATCTATGAAGGTGATGACAAGGTGAAGAAGGCAAAGCTTCAAACTCATAGAAGACAGTTCAAGAGCTTGAAAATGAAAGATGAAGAAAATTTTGTAGTCTATTTTCCTCGAGTGGATGAAATTGACAACACCATCAAAGGACTTGGTGAGGAGGTTGAATAATCAGTGATTGTGCAAAAAGTGCTCAGGTCTCTCCACTTAATATTTGATGCCAAAGTTTGCACCATTGAAGAAATGAAGGATCTAAATATGATTTGCATGGTATTCTCACTACATATGAGATGAGGACATAAAAAGAAAATATAACACGGAAGGAAGCAGCTTTCAAAGCATCAGATAAGAGAAAAGGACACAAATTTTGTGATTGTTCTGGCCATAAATCAGATATAGAAGAAGCACAATTTGTGAGAAAGATGAAAAGAGGATCTTGCAAACACAAAGGCAATCTACCCTTCACATGTTTTAGTTTTGGAAGAGTGGGGAATTGTTTTGCTAAATGTCCATATGAAAAAAGGGTAGACAGTGATGATGAGGACAATAATGTCAAAGAAAAACATAACAATAAAAGAAAATCTTATAGACACAAAAGAAGAAAATATATTAAGAAGAAGAGATTTTACTCTAGAGAGGATAGTAGCTCGTCTAAAGAAAGTGATGATATGTTTCTAATATTGACAAAGAAGACTTCTTCTTCATGGCTATGGATATAAAGTCTATTGATAAAGAAAGTGAAGATGATAAGAAAGAAAAAATAGAAGAGGAAAAAGAAGAAGAAGATATTGATGGGGAAGTGAATCTTAAAGCGAAACTTATTAGTGTCTTAGAGGAAATATACAGACTTGGAGAAAAGAATATAAAGTAGAAAGAGAAATTGCATAAATATGAAGAGGAGGATCATGATCTTGAAGAAACAGAGAAGATAGTTTTCATCCTAAAGACTCAACTAGAAGAGGCAAAAAGGATAGACGAAGTGGTGATATTTCGGCTACAAGAAAAGAAACAAAATTGCAAGAAGCTAGAAGCTAGAAGCTGAAATAGTTTCCTTAAGAAAGGAACTTGAGAAAACAACTGATCAACTAAACAAAAGCTTGAAGTTTGGAAAGAGTATTGAAATCTTAGATAATATTCTTAGTTTCCAAAGGTCACCATTCATTAAAACATGTATTGTCTATGAAAAAAAACAAAAGACCCTCGAGGGAGATGCAACCACTAAGGTCACAAAGCCATTGGAAAAGGAAAATAAAGAAAATGCTTCCATTAATGTGAATCTGTCCATTATGGCGCGGTTTCAACGTCTCAAGCGCTATCTATTCACCCATAAATGTGCTTCCTAGCCATTTTGAAGCGTCATTCTAACAATCAGGGCACCTCCATGGTCATATAGCTTCGCCAAGGCAAAGTCCCATTCTCCGTGGTTCTGTTGTTCCGGCGAGTTTCAAATCCTGCAAGCCTGCCTCCTGCGAAGTTTTCTTTGTAACTTCTTGTAGTTTTTCCAACTTGGCTTTCTTCTTACTGAGCTTCCTTGCCTTCTTTCCTATGATCTAAGTCTCTCTAACTGTTTCTGGATTTCTCTTTCCATTTTTATTCCTATCTTCTCCTAGAGTAGTAACTTCACATTGATGATGTTCTCTCAAAGGGTTTGAAATTACTATCCCTTCCCTTACCACTTCCTAGATGGATATACTTTCTTCTTGCATGGATAGGTCCTTAAAACCTTCTTGCGTTCTTTCAACTTCAACTGTTAATTCTCTTGCCTTATGTTGCTTCGACTTAACTTCTCGTTCTTCTATCAGTCGATCTATCTTTCTAGCTATGAAATCCGTTAGTTATTGATTTTTATTTTATGTAGCTTCTTCCTCTGCTTTCCTTATGATCTGATCTTTCTCAATACAAGTCTTACCTAGAAAAAGGGGGAAAGGGGTGATGTTCTCAACAAACTTAATGACTTCAAATTCCTCCTCAGACGATGTTCCATGGGTGATAATAGGTACATTAGTAATTCTTCCACATAAGATTATCATCTTTCCTTTGAATAAACATATCCTTCCCAATGAAGGTACTATAGTAGGATTTCCCTAATTTTCTCAAGTGATTTATGTTATAATATTCACTTGTGTTTCTTCATCCAAGACACAGTCTACGTCGAAGTCCTTATTCTTGTATCTATGTGTTTTTTTTCTTTCATGATCTCTAGTAAACTGACATCTTTGTGATCATTCATTGTTTCTTTCAACTGTTCCAATGGAGTCTGAACTTTCTCTGATTCCTCCCCTTGATGATTCTTTAACATGCTCTTATTTTCTTGACTTCCTTCATAGTTCTCTTGTCTCATGTTCATTTGTTCTACTTTAGCAATCATTCTTGGACAATCCTTAACTTCATGACCAACAAATTTACAACAAAGAAAAATAGGACCTACACCAGGGCATTCCTTAGCAAGATGTCTCGGTCTTCTACAGTTATAACATAGGGTTAATCATCTCTTCCTCTTGTACTACGCACTAGGATCACAATGTTGGACCTGCAATCTGCAAAAATTATTTCTAGGTTCCTGCATCCACTTGTTAGTCCAAAAATTATTTCTATGCATAGGAATTACATATCTTTCTCTATTTGTATCAAATCTATTCAGATCAACTCTTTCTTCTAATTGTACCCTAGCTTTCAGACTAGGATAGAATCTATCAAACATACCTAGATTCATTCTTTTGAAACAAAAAGTTCTACTTATCTTACTCTATCAAAGAACAAAGTTTTACCTCTTTTAAGATCTTACCTATTGTATTTAAAACAACTTACTCTCTTCGCTGATCCAACGGCCTCCATATGACGAAGATATCAGCAGTTGAAGTTTCGTCAAAGATGGTTAAAATGGTGAAAAATGGTTGGAAATGGTTAAAAAATGTAATTTGGGGCTATGGGAATTGAACCCAAGATCTTAGAATAAGGCCACCATGACCCCATGGTTGGGAAAAAGGGGGGTGGTCAAGGGCTTAGCCCTTGACCTTGCCAACACCGAGGCCCCCCTTGGTATCTAAATGTTATTATAAACCATGCCATATGCCTCCACAAACTATGCCATATCAAATTGTGCCATATATCCAAAGTCCATATATTACAAACCATATGTGACTTCATATAAATTACAACCATATAATATAACCAAAATCCAACCATGTGTTATAACATGCCAAAGCTCAATCATATAATATAAACTATATGCCATAACATATATCCAAAATCGTGCCATACCATATCACATATGCGGTGGGAGGAGAAGCCCGTGGGTTTGACCCCGGGACTTCCACCCCCTAACCACCACATCTACCAACGCGTCACCGCCATGAGACGTGGCAAGAGGTGGCGAAATAACCTTAAAATTTTCCGATTTTGGTGGGATTTGGGTGGGCGTGTGGCCTATGGCCCACGCCCCCCTTTTGGTTTTTTTTTCATTATTTAAATGAGCCATGGGCACGGATCCCGAGGGGGGGAGATTGATGCAGACAGAGACTGGCACGTATATCGAGGTGGATTTGCACAATGACTGAGGTCATTTTTTCATGCGGACCGAGGTGGTTTTGCACGTATTCTGAGGTGAATTTGCACGCAAAATGAGGTGGTTTTACACGTAGATCAAGGTGGTTCTGGATTTGCATGCATCCTGAGGCTGTACGGACTGTACATATCAGAGGCAGATTTTGGGAGTTGTGCCAAGAAGGGCACTCTGAGTCCAGTTCTGAAATATATCGAGTTTATGCTCAAAAGTCTCGGTTTTTCTCAACGATTCCAAATCCAGCTTCAAGTTTTGCATTCAGGCATCCAGAACAAAAAGTGCTCACAGAATCTTTCAAATACACAGAAAGGTATTCATGTTCATAATTAAAAGTCTCATAATTTCATCTTGCAGCTGTTGTTGAAGTCTGTTACTGTATATGATAGACAGAATTCAGAAGTCACTTTGTAAGCATTTGAATACTTAATCTATCAGCCTTACCATTTGGAAAGTGGCTCGAAGACGTAGCCAGGGGGTCTGGTGAACTCTGTTACCAATTCTTGTTCATAGATGGTTTTCTTACATGTTTATGTGCTCATGTGCTTGATGGATGTTCTTTAATTTTGCATTACAAATGTGGTTAACAGTTAAAAATTCACATGCAAATAATGGTTAAAAGATCTTGAATTTTAGATCAAGTTGGTATCAGAGCCAGGTTAACCATTGCTTTGTGATTTGATGTTAACAAGATCCAGGCTTCAGCGTGGTGAAGGAGAACTTGAAGAGTTTGATCCAGAGATTGGTTCAAGAAGAGGAAGGATGTCTTCACCAAAAGGAGAAGAAGCAGCTTATTCTATCCCTTCTGAAGGGGAATTTCTGAAAGCTTTCATGAGAATGCAAACGATGGTAGAGGAGCTCTATCAAGATCGAAAGAAAGGTGAACAAGGTGGACCATCTCATACAAAAGGTAAAAAATAAGGAGGTGGTGAGGAACCTCCTAAAACCCCACCAACTTCTCCATCTTTTCTTGATGCTTCTATTCCTTCTCCATTTGAAAAAAAAAAAACAAAAGTTGATCTTAATATGCCTCATTTAAAGCTTGATATTAAGTTTGAATTACCTATGTATAATGGAGAGCTTAATGGCAAAAAATTGGACAATTGGATCCATCAAATTGAAGTTTATTGTAGGATTCAAAAGTTTACTAAAGATGTTGTTAAAATTCAGTTGGCTTCTCTCCAACTTGGAGGGACTGCTCTCATTTGGTGGGAGAGCATATCTCAAGAGGATCTTGCCACAAAAGGCAAAATCATTTCCTCTTGGTATGAGTTCATTTAAGCACTTAAAAAGCAATTTTATCCATTAGGGTATATGCAGCAAGCTATGATGGATTAGCAAAATTTGAGGCAAGGTAAGGGACAAAGTGTGCAAGAATACACACAAGAATTTTGAAAAAGAGCATTGGTACTTGGTATACCTCTCTACACCCAGGAAACTCTTCTCAAATATATAGGAGGATTGCATAGATATTTATGTCATATGATATTGATGTTTAATCCGACTAACATTGATGAGGTGTGTGTTCAAGCAACTCACATAGAGACAAAGGGGAAGAATACCAAAGGGAACTTTTCCAATAAACCTTTCAAACCTGATGGAAATAAGTTTAAAGGGAAAGGGAAAAGTAAGCACACAACTACTTTGAAGAGGGAAGGAGATAAGCCTACACATACTCATTGCCAGAAGAAAGGTCATGATGCTTCCAAATGTTGGAAACTTCATCTGGAGCTCAAGACTGAAAAGTTTCGGAAAAAAAAAAAGAAAGACAAAAAGACTACTGCAACAGTAATCCAACATGATTTGGGATCGAACTCTGGGGATGAAACTAAGGTGATTGCTACAAGCATCCAAGGTAATATTCCTTCTTGTTTTGTTTCAAGAAATGAACCTGTTATTGATGAAAGAAAGAGAAGTGAGTTATTTCATATTAGAGTTATCTCTAAGCATACAAAAATTGAAACTCTTTTTGATAGTGGATCACAAGCAAACCTCACTTCAAAAGAAATTGTTAAAAAATTACAATTGGAAACTAAGTTACACCCTAAGCCATATCCACTTGGATGGGTATGTGATAATGCACGATTACAAGTTACAAAACAATGTAGACTTAGGTTTTCCATCACTTCTGGATTTGTGGATGAGGTAGATCTAGATGTGGTTCCATTGGATATATGTGGTATTGTGTTGGGTAGTCCATATCTGTATGATAGGAAGGCTATCTTTTACAGGGAAGATAACAGGTATCATCTCACTAAGGATAGTATTTAATATATCGTTCATGCACATCGCATGAAAACTAATCTTTCTTTAGTTTCTGCAAATCAAATGAAGAGGTTAATAAATGCAAGTAAAAACTTTGTGCTTATGATAGTAAAAGAAAAAGATGTTGAACAAACTAAATCATTTAAAGGTTGTGATCCTAAACTTAAAAAGGACTTGATAAAGGTGGTATATGATTATGATATTTTGTTTCAAGAACCTGGAGGTTTACCTCCTACAAGGGAAATTCAACATGAAATACAATTGCAGCAGGATGCACCTCTTCCTAATGTTGGTATGTACAGGTCTTCCATTATTAAAAATGTAGAGATAAAGAAACAGGTTCAGGAATTGATTGAAAGAGGGGTCATTCGACCAAGTTCCTCTCCATGTGGTTCACCAATTGTTTTGGTGCCAAAGAAACATGGCACATGGCGTATGTGTGTTGATTACAGGGCACTGAACAGAATCACAATAAAGAACAAGTATCCTCTTCCTCGAATTGATGATCTTTTAGATCAATTAAAGAATGCAATATTTTTCACTAAGTTAGACTTAAGAAGTGGCTATCATCAAATCCATATTCATGACAATGATATTTGGAAAACATCTTTTAAAACCAAACAAGGATTGTATGAATGGGTGGTAATGCCATTCGGGCTTTGTAATGCACCCACGACATTTATGAGGGTGATGAATGATGTGTTTAGACCCTTCATTGGTGATTTTTCCATAGTCTACTTAGATGATGTTCTGATTTTTAGTCGAACTTGGGAAGAGCATGTCAAGCATGTTAAATAGGTATTGGATGTACTTGTAAGGGAAAAATTGTATTTAAAGATGTCTAAATGTGAATTTGGAAAGACATCTTTAGTATATCTAGGTTACATTGTAGGGGGAGCTGAATTGAAAATTGATCCCTTTAAAGTTGAGGTCATTGTAAATTGGCCTAAGACAAATAATGTATCAGATGTAAGAATCCTTTTGGGAGCAGCCCAATATTGGAGGAAGTTCATTGTGAACTTCTCCTTCATAGCTTCTCCCTTACATGCTTTGATAGGTATGAACAGAGTCTTTCAGTGGGAAGGTAAGGCACAGAAAGCCTTCGACACACTAAAAGAAAAGATCAGCACAGCTCCAGTACTTTCACTGTCGGATCTACAACAACCATTTGAGATATAAACTTATGCTAGTGGTTATGCAATGGGGGTAGTCTTAATGCAACATAAAAAACCAATATGTTGTCATTCTGAAACTTTCTCTAAAACAATAATCAACTATCCAACCTATGACAAAGAGTTGTATGCATTAGTACAAAGTGTTAAAAAGTGGAAACATTACCTAATGGGTAAAGAAACAATCATACATACTGATCATCAACCACTACAATATTTACAATCACAAACTAAGCTACAACAATCAAGGCATTTCAGATGGATGGGTTTTTTACAACAATTTCATTTGGTTATTAAGTATAAGAAAGGAATTCAGAACAAAGTTGCAGATATGTTATCTAGACCTCCAACAAATGCTTCTATTGTTACTCAACAAAGTCCTTTAGTTCATGCAAGCTATGTTGCAGAATATACTAAGGATGAAGATTTCAAAGAAGTTTATGAATCACTAAGGCATGGTTATCAAAATGAAGAATTGAATTATCATATCAATGAAAATTTGTTGTATCATCTTGGTAAAATCTGTATTCCACAAAGTGAAAGAGTGCATGTGATAAGAGAATCTCACAATTCTCTCATTTCAAGGCATTTTGGAGTAGGTAAAACCATAGCACAATTACAAAAATTTTGTTATTGGCCTCGAATGAATGAAACAGTGTCCAAATATGTAAAAGGTTGTGTCATGTGTGCAACAAGCAAACCAAGTAACAGAAAGTTAGGCTTGTACACTCCACTTCTAGTTCCTTCTCGTCCATGGGAAAGTGTTTCAAT
>ML807558.1:206159-218986 GCA_009831015.1 Picea engelmannii
TTTGAATTATAATACACTCATCACTTCACTTTATTATTTACCTTTTAAAATCTCTTAAACCACTTTGATTACTTTGATCTTTTGGGGCTTCTAGATGACATATGAGGGTCATCCAACTTCGTAAGGCCATAACTCTCAAACTGTGAGGAGTTACGTGACGTTCTACATACCACTAAAAATGGCATGACATGTACTATCCATATAGAATAGTATTATCTGAAAATATATCATAATTCATATTGTTACCCATCAAACAAACTTGGGTCCATTACCCAAACCTGGGGTCTCCAACTTCTCATGGTCATAACTCTCTAACCGTGAGGAATTATGTGAGGTTCCACATGCCACCGGAAATGACATGACAAGAACTATCCATCTAGGATATATTTTTTGACAAATTCATTTTCCTTCATCTCATTATTCCACAATTAAGCATGGGTTCTCTTACTCCATAAAGTGTCTTCCCGTGAGGGCTTTCACCATAAGGGGACCACTTTGGAGTTCATCCATATTTACTTCTTATCAACCATGACAAAACAATAATGAATCATATTTACATCAAACAATATTGGGTCCTATTGCCGTCCTTATACACACTTGCGAACGTGAGTTGAGTTTGGCTCACTCAGTGTGTCCTTGGAGGCACAATGCCTAGATTCACAGCCCACGCTGTCACTTTGACCGGAACCTCTTCCGTCTAGGCTTACTCCTAGGGAAGCCAAAGGGGGTAGACCTTAGTTACTAGATGAATTAAGTTAGGTTCTATGAGTTAATTTTAATTTTTTAAGGTTAGAGGGGATTCTAATCCTAAGATGTTAAGGCAACCATGCAATGTGCAAGGATTAGCATGACAAGCAAGTCCTTTCCCTAGGTCAACTAAGACTAGTGCCTAGAAATTGGGCAAGGGGTCAACTGTGTTTCAAGGTGGTTAATTACAGAAGAATTACAAGTTACAAATTTACAATAAAGAATAACTTAATGAAAGAATATCATATACATTCATTTACAAGCTTTACAAAAGAATGATATACCACAATTACAATCTAGCCAAGTGTGTTTAATGTGTGCAGGACAAAGAAGACTTGAGCATCAATCACATCATCATTTACACTAGATCATCAACATGTTACTTCATCAACAATATCATCAAGATCAAACACAATTACTATGAAGAAATGAAGACAACCTACACTCTTTGCTATCAAACCCCCCAAATATTATTAGATGTGGCCAAGGGTTTAATAGTTAGCATTTTCTTAAGGATTTTAAATTTATTTGGCTTTCACCAAAGCCTCCTCCTCATGTTGTCAAATAACTGTCGGATGCTCAAGATAGTAAGGCAACGAGGCCCACCCTAGCTTCCATGGTCAGCCATGACAGTAAGAGTACTTCCCAGAGAGGACACCCACCTGGAGCGCCACGAGATAGTCCCTTGCCACTACCCTCCGTTGTTTTCCTCAAACCCGTTTTAGATAATGGAGATAGTGGTCTAAGGCACTCTAAAATAGTCTATTAAGTATATATGATAGTTAGATAGACTTTTAGGTGATTATTAGAGTGTTTTGAGAGTTTTAAGGTACTTAAAAAGTGTCAAATAATGAGATGGCCGAAACTGAAAATGCTCAGAAATGTGTTGTTAAAGCTTAAATCATAAAGTACATCAACACATGAGAAAGAAATGAGATACAAGGCTTAAAGAGATAGATACATTTAGATCACATGCACGTCACATTAATTGATTAGAAACCATAGATTCAATGGCAAGAACAGCTTGCCTTATGAGATGAAAAGAAAACTTAATGTGTTTGTCAAGTTAAACCATTCAAGAAACTCAAGCCCAAGACGTGGTTATTAAGAGATATTAACAATAAACACAATAACCACTTATTAATTAAGCATCATAAGAGATATTAAACATATGATTAAGATATATGTGCTTAAGAGAAGATTAAAAGCTTGAATGAAGGATAAACTAAACAAGAGCAAGATGTAAATTAAGTGTCGCCCAATGGGCTTAAAAGATGTGAGATTTGATCTAAAGCACAAACATTAAGAGCATAAATCCACTTAGATCAATCACATGACATGAGAAAATAAGGATTAACACTTATCCTTACCTGTTTGGGGGTTTCTCACCCAACTAGGTAGGTTCTTAGTTATCTTGTCTTAGTTATTAGAGTTTGCTTAGATCTTGTTATTAGGATAGCTTAGCAAAAGATGAGATAGCAAGAGAATGAACAACAAACTTAGAAGCAAGTTAGATCTACAAGCAATCAAACACTACCCACGTGGGGTTGAGAAGGTGCCCACACCTTCTAAACCTCATGGCCAAGCTAGGAGAAAAACTCAACAAAAACTGAAATATAAGCTAGATCTACCCACATCCTAACCTACCCACAAGCTTGAAAAAGAGGGGAGGCCGTACCACTTCCCCTCTTACACCTCAAGCTCAACCTAGCAAGCAAACAAGAAGAAAAGATGCACTACTTAAACTAGAAAAAGACTAGAGAGTAAGAAATAACGACCAAGTTCCCTCAAAGGGTTGTTGAGTGTTGTATGTGTCTTTTTGGGGCAGCCAAGAGCCTCCTATCAGATCCGATGTACCTGTTAAAACAGCAAGGTCTTCTTGCTAGGATGGCTACATACAACCAAACAAAGTTAAGGAAGATTTTGCCCTTTTGGGACAAGGACTTTCCACAAAACAAGATATAGATTTGAGATAATAGACCTATCTAAGACAATGTATGCTAGCTGAAAAGTGAGATGGATATATAGCAAATAATAGAGCAATGGCAATAATCAAGATGGCTGAAGTATGTGAAGCCTCAAGAGACCCTTCCCATATAGGTCTTCTCAATGAAACCTTGAAAGCTAACCTGCAATCCTCCTTCAAGATCAAGCATATACTAGATAGAATGTTAATGCAATAAACATAAACGACACTTCAATTTAAGTTATACATCAAAATTCATAGGATAAAAGGGCATACGCACCATCTAACCTACCCAAATAACAATTTATTCAAGATCTAATATAGCTTGATTCATAAAAGAAAACACAACAAAGTTACCTCCATATGCATAAGAGAAGCAAGCATACGCATTACCCTTCTTGTTGTCCTCCAAAGCTTATTGAATTTTATTACCAAAAGAAGTATATCTTGGAGAGGAATACTCCAAAACCTAAGAGCTAGAATGACATGAAAGTGAATGAGATGAGAGAGAGAGAGAGAGAGAGAAAGTTGTAAATCAAGTAGCATAACAATAGCTCGAGATATGGTGTGTTGGGAGAGAGAAAATGAATCTATTTATACTTGGAGAGGCAAACCTACACCTCTTGGATCTAAGCCAAGTGTCCACCACCAAACAATAGAGTAGATCTCTGGGCTAGAGCACACTTCTTAGGGTTTGCACAATAGATCTAGGATGTAGAAAAATAGAAAAATAAATTAGATAGATATAAGAGCATGTAGAAAGTGTGGGATTCGTGCCAAGTGAGATGGAAAGCCTCAAATAATTTTTTAAATAATTATTTGTTGAGTTCCAAGGTGAGGGAGGGTGCACCACTCTTGAAGGGCGCACCTCTTGGGATGAGGAAAAGAGATGAGGGGTGAGGAATAAATGTGATGTGTTGAGATCACACAAAGGCTCATGGAGAGGCATGGGATCCATGCCAAAGCAAGGTGAAGAGTCATCTCAACATAAAAAAAAACGTAACTTTTATTGGAGAGGGAAAAATGAGGGTGTAACTCTCTTGGAGAGCGCTCCCTTTGGTCAAAAATTAACCCAAACTCAAGTATGGGTGAGGTGGAGTGATAAGGATCACTACTAAGAATTAAAAGAAGGTTAAATGAAGTGAAAACTTAGGAGAGGGGCCCACACCAAAGTCACAATTTAATTAAAAAGTGAAAAACGTCAATCCCCCTAGGGGGGTGCAACTTTTGAGTATAGGGGTTGGAAAAGGGGTTAGACAAGGTTGAAAAGGGTTGGGAGGTTAAGGTTATGCTTAGGGGGTCTCTCTCTAACCATCATTTCAACATTTCACATCATCTAACTCATTATTACAATTTTACATTTTTGTCATGTTTGGACTTTAGAAATTAAAATTGTTGTTATACACTGACTGACACTCTAGGTGGACTAACCCATGGCTAAAGTTGTCTGACCGAGATGAAACTTGGTCCAAGGATGTAGGAGGTTCTATTCCATTTCTTTTGAGCACAAATACATCTATCAAAAGTCCAAGGATCCAGTTTTTACAATATTTTTAAGGATCCAGTTTTTTCAAAAATAATTAAACCTCCAAACTTAGGAAAATTTAATTAAAATTTAATTAATTAAAAAAAATTAACTTAGACTCGACGAAATTCTGCGAAACTTTCTATGATGTCGTGCATGGTCATTTACAATGAATTCCCTATATAATTACCAGAACATAAGCCCATTGCAACGTCGTTCACCACTTTGGAGGACATATGTAAAGTGCGAGGGAAAAACTCAAAGGAAATTATTAAGACTGGAAGGCCCAATGATAAACTGAGGATAAAAAACCCTCGGTGAAAGGAACTCTCCCAGTGAATCGATGCCAATGTAACTGACCTAGACATGACTCATGCAGACCTATTACATTATTAACCCACGCAGGGTGCGGAAATTTCAAGTACAAAAATAAGTGTTGGGCCAAACATAGCCCTGTAGAACCAAAGATCTTCAATAATACTGCATCTGACAATATATCTCTTCATGGCACATGAGTTGACCATCGGTGCTAAATGGACAGTCAACAGGTCCATTACCCAAACCTTTGTGCTACAGGGCTTTCTTCAAGGGTTGACATCAATGACAACCAACCTTAATCAACATGACTCTCTGAAGGCTTAGCCATGAACTGACTAAGGATGATGACTCAGTATGCAATGTATGGCCTTGTAGTGGTGAGATAGTTCAGACTTCCTACTAACTGACGATATAAAGTACCATCTACCTCTTTAGATCCATCTTCATTGTACAACTTTGCATTCTGTTCTAAGGGAGTTGACATAGCTTTACATTCACTCATGTTGAACCTTTTAAGAATTTTTTTTGTGTACTTACTTTGAGTGATCAATGTTTTACCAGACTCTCTCCAAACCTCAAGTCCTAAACAGTAATGCAATTCACTAAGGTCTTTCATTTCAAACTCTTGAGATAACTGAATTCTAATCTCTTCAATTAACTTGCATGCACTGCCTGTAATAATGAGATCATCCACATATAAAGATATTAAAGCAACATTTCCTTCTTCATCTTTCTTAACATATAGATTATGATCATTCTTTCTTTTCAAAAACCCATTCTGATAAAAGAAGGTATCTATCTTTACATACCATGATCTCGAAGCTTGTTTCAAACCATATAATGTTTTATTTAACCTGCAGACTAGATGTTCATGTCCCTGCTTGACAAACACTTCAGGTTGAACCAAATAAACCTCTTCTTTTAAATCACCATTCAGAAAAGCAAATTTGACATCTAACTGATGTAACTTCCAATTATGTTTTGTAGCTAAGGCAATCAGTACTCTAATTGTATTCAATTTAGCTACTAGTGCAAAAGTATCTTCATAACCAATTCTCTCCTTTTGTGAATATCCTTTTGCAACTAATCTTGCCTTATATTTGTCAATGCTAACATCTTCTTTAAATTTAGATTTATACAACCATTTGCTTCCAATAGGGACTTTGTTTTCAGGCAGCTCAACTAATTCCCATGTTCGATTTTTCATATGAGAATCATATTCATCATTCATAGCATTTATCCATTCTTCATGTTCTTTAGCTTGATCATAGTTTACAGGTTCTACAACATTCATGATATGAGACATCAATGCATAGTCTTTATACCTTATAGGTGGTTGAGTCTGTCGTGATGACCTTCTTAGTCCTTCAGTGCTTTCATCTCGTCTCCTGCTCTGTGGTGACTCTTCTCCACTTGATGTATCCTGACTGCTTGAAGTGTCCATACTACTTTCATTTCGTTCTTGAACCTGTACTTGTACATGTTATTGTTCCTATTTAACCATTGCATCTATTTTGACATGTTTATCACTATCATTATGCCAAGCATCTACATCATTCATTGTATCAACTTTATCTGCATTCTCATGAAACATCACATCTCTACTTGCAAACAATTTATGTGAACTGGGATCAAACAATTTGTATGTTTTTTTATCAGTACAATACCCAATAAAAACACACTTGATTGACTTTGCATCAAGTTTCCTTCTCTCATCCTTTGGAATATGTGCAAATGTAGTGGATCCAAACACTCTTAAATGACTGACATCAGGTTTATAATCATAAAGAATCTCAAAAGGAGTTTGGAAATCTAATTTCTTAGTTGGACTACGATTCTTTAAATAAACAGCAGTGTTAATATCTTCTGCCCAAAAACCATTAGAAATGTTTTTACCTTGAAGCATACTGCGAGCACACTCCACCAGTGTTTTGTTCCACCTCTCAGCAACACCATTTTGTTGAGGTGTATGAGGTACTGTAAACTGTTGTTGGATCCCATGAAATTTACAGTAACTTTTAAATGCACCTGATGTTTATTCACCACCCTGATCAGATCTGAGAACTTTAATACATTTTCCTGTTTGTTTTTCAGTCATAGTTTTGAATTCTTTGAAGTACTCAAATACATCACTTTTACTCCTTATGAAATAGACTCATGTATATCTAGATCTATCATCAACAAAAATAAGAAAGTAGGAAGCACCACCAAGTGACCTAGTTTGCATAGGTCTGCATACATCAGTATGAATTAATTCAAGAATGTTTGTTTGTCTTTTCTCTATATGAACATGAAACTCCTCTCTATGTTGTTTACCAAGTGCACATGCTTCACATGGAAATTGATCATTCTTCATAGCAAGAAGACCTTCTACCATAGTTTTTCGTTGTAACAACATCAAATCATTGTAATTTAGGTGTCCATACCTGTGGTGCCATAACTCTTCTGTTGACATTGTTGTGGATGTTAATGCAACATGACGCTTCATTGTCACATCCAATTTATACAATCCACCAACCCTGGTACCTGTGGAAACAACCCTGTAGTGATTCTGGACATCTTTCACAACACACCTCAACTTACCAAATTCCACCTTTAGATTATTATCAGTGATAGTTGAAATAGATATCAAATTCTTTTTAATACCAGGAACATACATCACATTATGAATCTGTCTCAATTGTCCATTAGGTAAGTTCACACTTATTACTCCATAGCCTTGGACCTTATGTGATATGTTATCTCCTAGGTAAATGTGTGTGCCATCAGTTTTCTCATAATATTCATCATACCATTCTTTATTACAAGTCATATGAGCTGATGCACCAGAATCTATGAACCAAGCAGTCTCATCATCAGTTTAAGCAATCCATCATTAACTGAAGTGTCTCTATTCACAAAATTTCCATTATGCCTTCTATGTCTCTGATTTGATTCATGATTCTTTCTTCTATAGCAATCTTTAGCGAGATGTCCAGGTTTTCCACAATAATCACATTCAATATTTCTCTTTACATAAGAATCGGGATGTGTCATACCTTTCTGCTTTGCTTGAAACCGGCCTCTGTTCCTATCCCACGGTATGATCTTTTGCCTCTTACAATCAACGCCAAATCCGAGCCACTTGAATCCAGATCAAAATTCTTCATTCTCTCTTCCTCTTGAAGAAGAATCTCAGCCAATTCATCAAATGTAGGAGGCATTTGTCTAAATGAGAGTGTTGAAATAAAGACTTTATAGTCTTGGACTGAACCCTTCAAAGCAACAGTTACTAAATCGCTACTAGAAACTTTTTCACCAATGTCACCCAGCTTATCACTTAAATCTTTAATTCTGGAAACAAAATTGCTTATGCTTTCATTGGCTTCCATTTTAATAGATAGTAGCTTAGTCTTTAAAAATAAAATGCGGTTTGCATTGGAGGTTTCAAACAAACCTTTGAGGATGTCCCAAGTCTCTTTTGAAGTTTTACAGTCTCTTATATGAGGAATGATGTTGTCATTTACGGACATCCGCAACAGCACTTTTGTTTTCATCTCTCACCTATCCCAATCTGGAATCGAAGCAACAGCAGTTGGTTTGGGCTCATCACTTTTGACAATCATCCATAGGCTATATGCCTCGAGAATGGTGGTCAGCGTAAACTTCCAGTTTACATAGTTTTCGCCATCAAGCTTGGTGGATTCATTCAAATATGAATCGGCAAGAGGATTTGCCATATTCTCTAACAAATAATTCAATGCTATTTAAATTTGCATAAAATGCAAAGAGTAACTATCTCCAGTGAAAATACTCAAACAAATACTCAACAGGGATCTCCAGCGAGTGCTAAAGAGAATGCAAACTCCAACCACATGAAAATATCATATAGCTATTTAAACAGCCATCAAAGTACTAGATCGCAAGCTATCAGGTGGAGAAACAGCAAGAACAATAGTGCAGCAAACCTTTGTTGTAGCGTGCTCTGCTCGAATTGAGAGCGACGAGCTTCTGTACGCACGCTCACTCTATGCATCTCTTCACGCGAACTCAACCTTCTGCAGCCCACACTACTCCCAACGACCCAGCGATCACTGATTTGGTTGAGGCTGGCAGCAACTCTCCAAACTACGCACACACGAATTGAAGGTGGCAGCGTCCTCCCTCAGGTATGGGAGTGAATCTGAGAAATGACAACCCGTGAAGGTGATAATGCCCGTGGTCTCCCTATTGCAAGGAAGCCCAGCGATCCAGGAAGGGTATTTGTTCGATACAAGGCAGCATATCTGAACCGAATGGCATCAGCGTATCTCCTTTACTAATGGCAGCGGCCTCCTTCACTAAATCGGGCAGCTACGGCTCCTTCCAACGCCAACAGCAGCGATCAGCTCCTCCTAGTCGATGGCTCTGATACCATATAAATAAAAAATGGAGGAACACGACACACCAGTTAGACGGAGCTCACACATCTTGCATTAAGGAGAGAAAACAATTACATATATAGTTTATGAGAGGATTAGATCTTACTCCTATCTAATCGGATCTCAAACAACCTACAACCTCAATCTGCGTACTAATAAAACAAACTCACAACAACATTCTATTTTAATAAGTTTCTAGATGTGTCTTCATTATTCTAACAAAACTAAGGTTAACAACACGATATATAACTAATGGCAGACTTCAAGTGAGCAGGTGAACATAACTAAAATGAAATGGCAAGTAATGCAGACCTATTGGTATACCAAGGGAGAATTTGAGTTTAAAATCCCGAGGAATCCCATATGCCGTGAGGTGTCATGTGTCAGGGGTGATATGACCCTCCCTCATCATATATTATATGTCGACCAAGTGCATTAACGAATCGCAATGTGGCGACCACATCTACCACACTTGTTGTTTCTCCCATTCATACTTTCCTGCAAAATCCAACCATGTCAAAGACTGGTTGCCTGCTAGCATACCTGCATAAGTCCCCAATGAGGTGCAGGCCTTGTTTGCACCCGTCGAGGACGAGATTTATCCTCATTGCTCGTGTGGTTCATTTCATTTCATATGTGGAGATAATATTTCCAGTTTCTCACCTTCCTTAGTTGTTTTTTGTGTGTTCCCTTTTCTTAGCCGAAGTAAAGTTCCATTTGTTAATCAGTTCATTCTTGTTACAAAACGTAGCTAAGAGCTCTGGCTTCCTTAGGGTGACTGATAAGCCCTAGGGCCTCTCGTGTTGCTTACCATAAATAAAAAGAGGTCAATTGATTTCATGCTTGTCCAATTTGTTTACATGATTCAAGGGTTGGATCCAAAATGTCGACAAACAACAAATAAATTGTCGTTGTTGTTAAAACTTAAGACCTAATCAAACTTGACATCTAATCCAATGAACCACAGCCCTTGATCACACATAAAAAACTCTTCACAAACAATCAATCTAATGGCCTCCTCCTTCTTTCTCTCCTATTCTCCACTCCCTTCTCTACTTTTCCCGAGTACGGGCAACTCCACTTCCTTCCCAAACACTCAAGCTTAGGCCATCCAAACCTGTTACCGTAGTGCTTCATTGTAACCATCACACTATATTTTCAGCTGAGCTTGCCCCTACTTTGTCTTAACTAGGTTTTGATTTTGGCTTTGTATGTATTTTCAATGATGTTTATCATTCCCCCAAATTTTTCAACTCGTGCTCCAAATAAAATCATCCATGTTAATGAAATTTTTCATTTGCATAGCATTATACTTTTGAAAGCCACCTGTCCTGAAATCCCAACTGATCCAAGTCCCAAAAACATGAACTGCCTGCTAAATTTGAAAGTGCAAAGTTCCAAATTCAAGTTTACAGTCGGGTTATAGTATTTTCATCATTTAGGATGCAAATATTTGGCTTAAACAGGTGCTGTTTAGCTTTTCTATTATGTTTTAAATCACTTCCTTGTGTAGGCCAACTTCAGGGTCACATCAAATATTCAAAATGATAAGCTCCTTTGCAACAATGAACTCGCCAGCAAAACCATATCAACCAACTTGATTTTGATTTTCAATTCCTCTACAGTTGTTTGTTATATGAATAATAGAATCTCAAATTTGAACAATTGAAATGCATGGAGACCTCTCTCTGGGCCTCTTACAATTCAATTAAAGAATGCAATAAAATGTATACGAGGCATAACTCCATTATTCTGATACTATCTGGACCACATTTGTTTTTTGCTGTCAAATGGATCCAATGTGCATACAGATCCACTGCCACTTCCTGATGCATTGGCAGTGCACCATGCTAAATCTGAAAATCGATTTTGTGAATCTTAAGTTCAACCAACAATTCACTCAGTCAGGGGTCTTTATATCCTTTAGACCTGTTAGTGATTTATATGACTCCTGTGATGGTAAAGTATCACACATTTATCTTTTGCTCTTTAGGACAAGGCAGGCATTCCTCCAAGAAGCTGCTTAGCTGAGCACTATAAAGCTCTGGGAATTTTCGAAAATGGTCCACATGGGGTGACAATACAAAATTACAAGCCCTGACTTTGTATCCTGCTTGCTTTTGCTTCGCAATGAATACCTCTACGGAGTCAGCAGGGATAACCCTATCAGCAGAACTGTAAATGTATAGCTGAGGGCACTGTGGTTGTTGATGTGATAAAATTCTGAACACATCAGAAAGCCTCCTATTATGAGACAAGAAACAGAATGAGTTAAAATACAACATACCTTAACAAAGCACACGTTATTTAGATTATTGTCATCACACAATAGACTGTAGCCAAGAAAAGGATGTCAATAAGGAAATTTACTGACTAAAATATTTAATACCCTGCATAAAGAGATATATGCAAACTATTCTAAGTAAAATTATATAAATACCTGTCAACATAGGGAAGCTTGAAAAATAGTCTGAAAAAATTCTCTAGCATTACAAGTAAAGCTGTTTCTGCAACATCATGCTTTGGCTCACTTGAATGAGCTTCGTCAAACCCCAACAGTTCTGCACTCCCTTCTCTTCCCTTTATTAGTCCCTTTGTGGCAACACTCTGCTTCTTTAACAAGGCAGCAGAAAAACCTGCGGCCCAAACCTGAAACAACAGACAACACACAGCGATACTTGAATCTAACTAATAACCAAACAAAACCCCTATAACTACAGGTCAAATTTGACATATTCAGTAATGAATCGCGAGATTTGGAGGATCCAGTAACAATATATGGTATATACAGACCTGAGGATCGGGTGTTGCAGCTGGAGCAGAGTCCACTACACATCCCTTGATTTTATCCATGAGAGTATGATCACAAGCCGAAAACTTCTCAAGCATAATTCCATAACTGCTCAAGGCACAAAATATTGCATATCGTGAACATGTTAATGCTTTTAAGAAATTCCTAACGAAGGTGCAAAAAAGAATTAAAAAGAGTAAAGGATACTCACGTCAGCCAACCAGTATTGCTAAAAGTATGAAATATTAGGTATTTCTCTGTGGAATCTTTATTATCTTCCTTCATCCAATGAGCTAGATGTGTTACAAGCAAATCAAGTTGCTGCTCTGCTTTTCCTCCAGGTCTGAAGCTAGCAATGTCCTTCATGGGAACTGTGAAAGTAATTGCGTGAATTCCCCTAGAGGTGTACCAATCTGCATATCTTTTAAGATGCTTTTGCCCAGATCCCAACCATCCAAGCAAAACCACAGCGACTGCTTGCTTCTTATGATCAAGCTGACACTCCAAAGAATTTGTAAAACCGTATGTCTCCTGCTTTGGTAAATGCCAAATATGAAAATATCTTGAATGAGGAGACAAATCTGAATGCTTCCGAGGACTGCTTTCAGATGTAGAATTTGAAGATTGAGATGACGAAAATGAATTTGGGAAACCATATGACAAATTTGCAGACTTATACAGAGTGAGGAGAACAGGTGCAGAAGCAAAAGAAGAGAAGGAATGCCTGCTGTAGTGCTGATGGAGGAGCGGGTATAAGAGTAGATTGGATGGCCTGGACACAAACTTGTGATAGAAAGAAGGTTCGCCAAACTTCCCTTTATTGCATGCCAAGGTATAAGTTGAAGGGCTAAATGACCCATTCAAGAGAGGCGTTGCTACAAACTGATGGTGCGGCATTGTTCCTTCAACGGGAGAAACTTTTGAGAGAATTGAGAATTTTTTAATTGTTGATATATTCAATGGTGTAAAAACAGATACATAGGAAAATGAAGTGGTGCGGTCAGAAAGGGATGAGGTTTTATGAACTGGTGGTGAAGACTGAATTTGAAGAGACGGCTGAGCTGAATCCTGAAAAATGGG